>CM043702.1:87170819-87240819 GCA_023935145.1 Bretschneidera sinensis
TTAATTTCAAGAACAAAATAAGGATCACAAGAAGCACAAAAATAAACTAGAATCACTCCCTTGCAACGGCGCCAAAATTTGGTGTGCTGTTGCAGGCAACCAAAAATAAAACCTATACTCCTAAAAATATATGTAGTAGTGTGAGTAAGGATTGTTCCCATGGAGAGTATCTAGCCTAGTTTTATGCTACATGAACAAGGATGGGGGGGGGGGTTTGAGTATAACAAAAACAATTTTAAGCAAAACAACTAATGAACAATTCAAATTGAAATACCGAAATCAATCAAAAGAACAAACATTGGTCTAAGTCAACATCCACCATCGAAATTTTACAACTAATCATCGATGCAATTATATATCAATTCACACTTTGAATATTCACCGTTTAAATTATTTTCCTATATCTCCTTAGTCGCGGTTAATTAGAAAACAAGCGATCTAATTAACCCTAACTACTAAACAACCCAAGACAAGCGCTAAAGGTTTAATCTAGTAGCAGCCTTAAGAATTACAGAGATCGATGAAGGTAAACAACACAAGCATAAGTGGTTGCATTTAATTTAGTCAAGCATCCTTCCTAAGATCTAATAATTTCTGAGGCAGCAAATCATTAAGTCCTAGTTGCTGCACAAATTAGAGGGATCAATCAATTACGGATTTGATATCTAACCTAGCAGTAGATTGCAACGAATAATAAACTAGTAGGCCTCCTAGTAACTAAACGAGACAATCATGAAAATAAGGACAGAAGAACATTCGATACTCAAAGTATAAATTGAACAATATAAAAAAAAAGATTAGATCATACAGTTTTATTGATTCCGAGGCTTCCGTTTCCTTCGACCAATTATAAAAGTTTAGCCACACAGGGCCATGATGAAAACTCAAAGGAGAAGTTAGAGAAGAGGGGAGAGAGAGGTATCCCTGAAGTCTGATGATTTCTCCCCTCTTATACACGTTATTTTCAGTATTGGAAACCTACAAGGTCTCCTAAAAATATTCTAAATATTATCCTAAAATAACAATATCCAAATCTGACTAATTTAAGGGAAATATTAAAAATAAAATAAAGTCCTAATATAACTAGGAAACTAGAGTTTTCGGCATGAATTATCGTGCACCAGATCTGGAAACTTTCGAAAATAAACCGTATCAAATCAGCGTATTAGAATTTCAGGTTAAGGGACTTTCTAGAACTGTAACAATGCAGGTGCAGCAACTCCAAGCTCGGTTTTGACCTTGATGCAGCCAGTATCTCTCAAAACATGAAAGTTATAGAACATTTTCTTGGCGTTCCATAGCATCTTGAATCATCTCAACAGGAGCTCAGATGAGAGAGTTATGCCCAGGTTACGAAGTGAGGTCAAAATTGTCCGAAATCGCCCAATTAGTTTTGTTTTGCACTTCACGCCTCCATTTGCATCCTAAATCAAAATATAAGAATAATAAGTACATTTAGGCACCAAATGAGTATAAAAAAACTAAACATTAAGGGAGAAAAATATGATATTTTGTATTCTCATCAGAGTTACCATTTAGATTAATTACCAAATCTTTAAGGTAGTTAATAATATGAATAGACACTAATTTTATATATTGTTACATTGTAGATTATAATGACTAAACTCATTATTGTGCATACTTGATGCAAATAGATTGAGTAGTAGAATCTCCTAGATTGGCTAAGGAATTCGAGAATCGTTCTTAATTCCTAGAAAATGACCTAGTTTATTGATAAATCACTTCCAATAACTATTGGTGAGAATGTTCTTGAAGAAGAGGTCATTACTTATAAGAAATGGCAAGAGGATGACACGTGGACTAGGCGTTATATGCTAACATCTATGTCTAATGAGCTTTACAAGAAATATGAAAAGATAAATTTTTTTATGTAATATTGTTTCATCTACAAGAGTTGTATGGTGAGCAAAACCTCTTCAGGGCGATGATACCCGAAGGATCATTAGTCTATGAGCAGGGATTAAAGATGATAAACTATATCGAGCAATTAGACTAGCTCATTTTAGTATGGATGTGGAGTTAAGTAGTGACCTAATTCTTCAATCCCTTTCAGACTCATTATCATAGTATGTTTTGAAATACAGCGTAAACGAGTTTGTAGCTATACTTCTAGAACTTGTTATATGTTGAAGACTACAAAAGCTATGATCAGGAAAGGTTAAGAAACCTTATATGCTTATTGATGGAGCTTTTCCATCTAAAAGAAAGTCTTGAAGAAGAAGAAGAAACCATTGAAAGAAAAGAGATGTGTGAACACCGTTAATTCAGCAAAAGCCAATAAGGATAAGGGACAGTAATCTCATTGTGGAAAATATGGGAATTTGAAGAAAAACTGAAATTATCACCTTGCAAGACAAGCCTTTGAAAGGAAAGTCTTATTTTTCCTTTGATGAAATTAACTTTAGTTAATAATACTTGGGCATTGGATACCGAGTACGGTTCTCACATTTATAATAGTTTGCATGTGTTAAGAAAAAGCAAAAAACTAAGTAAAAAGAAGTAAACCTTCAACTTGGAAATATTGCAAGCGTTGCTACATTAGCCATAGGGACTTATTACTTAGTTTTACCATTTAGAGGTAGATGGTAAAATATTTCATATAGAACAACAAAATAAAGGAGATAATGATCTAAATTTTTCCTATATACGGTACTTAAGACTAGGTCATATCAATGAGGATAGCACAAAAAAGTTGGTAAAAGATGGATTCTTGGATCTATTAGATTGGGAATCCTATCCAACTTATGAAACCTATCTCATGGGAAGATGAATAGAACTCCATTTAGTTGACATGGAGAAAGAGTCACAGATGTATTAAGGTTAATGCACACTAATGTGTGTAGGCCCTAACAGTTAATGCTAAAGGATTTTACTCCTACTCTATTACCTTTACTGATGATCATTCAAGGTATGGGTGCATGTACTTAGTGAAGTATAAATTTGAATCATTTGAAAAGTTCAAGCAATTCAAAAGAGAAGTTGAAAAGCAAACCAAGAAAGGTATTAAAGCGCTTTGATTTGATCGAAGAGGAAAATACTTGTTTAATGATTTTCTCAATTATTTCAAAGAGAATGAGATTCTCTAGGAATCACACCCTATTTGATATGGTACAATTCGTGATGAGTTACACTGATCTTCAGATATCCTTTTGGGGATATGTTGTCCTAACTGCCACATACTTATTGAACAAAGTTCCCTAAAAAAAGTACCCAAAACTCCATATGAGATGTGGAGAAAGGATAAAACCTATTCTTAAGTACATTAAGATTTGGGGTTGTCCTACTTATATAGTGAAGTTACATATAGACAAGTTGGGAACTAGGTCTGACAAATCTAGTTTTGTGGGATATCCTAAAGAAAATTTAGGATACTATTTCTATCATCCTTAGGAACAAAAGATGTTTGTTTTCAAGTATGCTACCTTTCTCGAAGAAGAGTTTATGCTAGAAAGGAGTAGTGGAAGGAAGATAGATCTTGTGAAGTGTCACAAGAACCATAACTTAGTACTATTTAAATCGAGGAACGTGAACTAATAGATCTTTCTAACACACAAACAATTTGTAGATCTAGCAGAATACCCAAGCACCAGAGAGATACGGATTTCTCATACATGGTGACAAAGATGTACACCTTATAAATGATAAATAAAGCAATAATTAAGAAGAAGCAATGTTAGACACTAATTTAGAGAAGTGGCTAGAAGCCATTAAATCCAAAATGGATTCCATGTACTCTAACAAAATGTGGACTTTGGTTGATTCACTTGAAGGTATAGTACCTATAGGTTACAAATGGGCCTTTAAGGGAAAGATTCGATTAGATAGAAAGGTAGAGACCTATAAGGTAAGGCTAGTAGCAAAGGGTTTCAATCAAAGGCAAGAGTTTACTTTGACAAAACCTTCTCTCTAGTGGTTATACGTAAATCCATACTTATTATATTTGCATGCAATAACTTTGAGTTATGGTAAATGGATTTAGAGATAGTATTCCTTAATAAAAACATAGAGGAAGATGTGTACACGACACAACCTGAGGGTTTTTTAACATCTAGTGGTAGTGATCACAAGGTATCCAAGCTTCAAAGATCGTTTCATGGATTAAAGTAAACTTCTCAAAGTTGGAACATCTATTTTTATGAGACAATCAAATCATTTATTTTATCAAAAACAAATATGAACCATGTGTGTATAAAAAAGTGAGTGGGAATGTTGTGATATTTTTGTTGTTGTACATTGACGACATATTACTCATTGGAAATGATGTAGGTATGTTACAGTGTTGGTATTTGTCTAAGGTTTAAACATATCTAAACATGGTTCAAAGATAGTTAAAGTCTAAACCAAGGTTAGAAGATTAAAATACAGCATGTTAAAGGACTGCACACATGTATGTGCATCCATTTGGGTGTGTGCGCACACCCTTAATCAAGAAAGCAAAGTAGTGCGCACTACTGTGTGACGGGCAGTATCAGTGTGCGCCTCACCACCACTTCACCAGCGCCTCACCGCCCAGCAAGGAAGCAGCTTGGAGAAGGGCAGCATTGCACCACCCCTCCACCAGCACCGCACCGCCCAGAATGTGGTGCAAAGGAGCTTTGTCTAGCGCCTCACCGCCCGCTATTCAGCACCTAGGCGCTAGGCAAACTGATGCACACATGGATAGCTTGTTTAAACCTCCTTTTAGGTTCGTGAATGCAAGGTTAAAATGCACAGCACCACTTAGGATTGATGGAGGGCCATGATTAAGTGGTCATTAAGATCTAAGGGTGGAGATTGACTCTCAAGATTGGACAAGAAGTTGGTGCACTATATAAAGGGTCACCTAGCTTCATTCTCAACAGAATAATAAAACAAGTTTGTGATATACTTTAAGATCAATTGTAAAGAGTTACACATAAGAGAGAATTGTGTAAAACTGCAAAGACACAAACACAAGAGGGACTCATTGTAGAGAGGCTAGTTGTAAAGAAGAGAGAGTAGTATAGATAGAGAGCATTGTTAGTTCTTATCTTCTTCCTTTCTTATCTTCTTGGTTTTTTCAAGAACTTGAGCTTCTTGAAGAGGGTTGTTGCAATTGTAAAGAACCATTGATTTAGTGTAGAGAGTTCAAAGGAACTCACAGGGACTAGGCTATTGTCGAACCTCGATAACAAATCGTTTATCTTCTTTTCTTTCTTGCTTTCGATTGCTGTATTTCTTTTTACAAGTCATTCTAGACTTGGGTGTTTGGAAGTTTACCACCTGGGCATCTTGTGAAGGTGATTTTCAACAGTGGTATTCTAAGACATATGACGGTTGTGGAAACCCCTCAGTAAAGTGGAGTTGCTGAGAGGATGAATAAGACCCTTATGGAAAAGGTTAGGTGCATGTTAAATGGTTTCGGTTTACCAAACTATTTTTGGGGGGAAGTTGTGTCTACTGCTGCATATTTGGTTAATAGATCACCCTCTAGAGCTTTAGAGCTCAAAACTCCCAAAGAGATGTGGAGTGGAAAACCCCCTAAGTTGGACAACCTTAGGACTTTTTGGTGTGCTGCATTTGCACAACAAAAAGATGATAGACTTAGTCCAAGATCTAGAAAATATGTGTTTCTAAGATATAAGATTGAGACTCATAATAAGTAGGGATGTTAATTTTAATGAATTGTTATTTCCCTACTTGGAGAAAACTAACCCTGCAGGGGCTAGTGAGCAAACTAGTTCAGTATTTGTGGAGCATAGCATCAAAGAGAATTCGGTTCAAGTAGAGCAAGGAAGGCAAGAGGGTTCAGACCAGGTAGAGCCCATTGATGAATGCTAAGCTCAGGACACTCATGAGGAGGCTGAACTGAAAGAGGATGATGCAGGGAGTCGAAAGGACTATCAGCTCACAAGAGATCGGGAAGGAAGCCTGGTTGGACCACCTTCAAGATATGGGTTTGCGGATACAGTAGCTCCTTGGACAGAAGGAGAGATGAGTGAACAAGTGACTTACATTGATGCCATGAGATGTAAGGATTCGCCAAGATGGAAGCAAGCTATTGAGGAAGAAATGGATTCTTTGAGGAAGAATAACTTCTGGGAATTGGTGCACATTCCAGGAAATCAGAGAGTTTTGGATTGTAAGTGGACTTACAAGGTCAAAGAAGGGTACCCTCTAGGAGATGAAGTCCGGAACAAGGCTAAGCTTATGGTGAAGGGGTTCACAAGAAGAAAAGACATAGATTTCACAGAAACGTTCTCACCTGGACATAAGGTGGAGAAAATGGTGAGTATCCTCATCTATGTCGTTGATGTACTGTTGGTTCAGAGCAGTAGAAAGAGGATGGAAAGGTTTACATCTCAACTCAGTGAGGAGTTCGAGAGGAAGGATCTTATCCTTACACAAAAGATCCTTGGAATGTGTAGAATCCAAGAAAAGGAGAGAAACTGGTTAAGGGTTTCTTGGGCAATGGGTGTTCTCAGTAGATTTGTGAGTAGTCCAGGAAAGAAGCATTGGCTTGGGATGAAGTGGTTGCTGAGGTATTTGAAGGCTCAGTGGTAGTCGATGGTAGCACTCATAACAACCGGGGCAGAATGCATAACAGCTACGAAAGCCATAAAGGAGGCTAGGGGGTGCAAAGGGTTGTTAGACGAGTTGAAGGTATTGAAGGAGTAGGTTGTGGTGTTTTCGGATTGTCAAAGTGCATTGCACTTGTGTAAGAATCCAATGTTCCATGAGAGGACAAAGCACATGGATGTTCGGTATCATTTCATTCGGGAAAATGTTATGAAAGGATGCATCCATGTGGACAAGGTAGCCACGGAAGAAAACCCTGCGGATTTAGGTACTAAAGTTCTACCTCTAAGTAAGTTCAATCATTTCCTTAGAATTCTTAGGATTGGAGTTGGTTAATTGATGACTCAAGATGAGTTTGGATCCTGAAGCTTTCGGCACAATGGTTCAGGTTTAAACACTTAGACAAAGGTAGAGATTATTGGTATTTTTCTAAGGTTTAAACATGTCTAAACATAGTTCAAAGATGGTTAAAGTCTAAACCAAGGTTGGAAGATTAAAATACAGCATGTTAAAGGAGTGCACACATGTGTGTGCATCCATTTGGGTGTGTGTGCACACCCCTAATCAACAAAGCAAAGTAGTGTGCATTACTGTGTGAAGGGCAGCATTAGTGTGCGCCTCATCGCCCCTTCACCAGCGCCTCACCGCCCAGCAAGGAAGCAGCTTGGAGAAGGACAATGCTGCACCACCCCTCCACCAGCACCGCACCGCCTAGAATATGGTGCAAAAGAGCTTTGCCAAGTGCCTCACCGCCCCCTGTTCAGCTCCTAGGCGCTAGGCAAACTGATGCACACATGGACAGCTTGTTTAAACCTCCTCTTAGGTTCATGAATGCAAGGTTAAAATGCACAGCACCACTTAGGATTGATGGAGGGCCATGGTTAAGTGGTCATCAAGATCTAAGGGTGGAGATTGACTCTCAAGATTGGACAAGAAGTTGGTGCACTATATAAAGGGCCACCTAGCTTCATTCTCAACAGAATAATAACACAAGTTTGTGACATACTTTGAGATCAATTATAAAGAGTGACATACAAGAGAGAATTATGTAAGAGTGCAAAGACACAAGCACAAGAGGGACTCATTGTGGAGAGACTGGTTGTAAAGAAGAGAGAGTAGTATAGATAGAGAGCATTGTTAGTTCTTATCTTCTTCCTTTCTTCTCTTCTTAGTTTCTTCAAGAACTTGAGTTTCTTGAAGAGGGTTGCTGTAATTGTAAAGAACCATTGATTTAGTGCAGAGAGTTCAGAGGAACTCATGGGGACGTAGGCTATTGCCGAACCTCGATAACAAATCGCTTGTCTTCTTTTCTTTCTTTCTTTCGATTGCTGTATTTCTTTCTATAAGTCATTCTAGACTTGGGTGTTGGGAAGATCATGACATGGGCATCTTGTGAAAGTGATTTCCAACATACAGTCAATCAAGGTTTGGCTGTTAAGAATTTCTCCATAAAGTATTTATGTGAAGTATTATAGATCTAGAAGGATGTTAGGCTTTTCCAAATCCACTTACATAGATAAAATACTAAAAGGGTTTAGCATGGAAAATTTCAAGATGGATCATGGAATCACTCTTAAAAGACATGTCTCCAAAGATATCTGAGGAAAAAGAACACATAAGTAGCTTGGATCTATCGTGTACTCTATGTTATGTCCAAGACCTAATGTTTAATATGCTCTAAGTGTTAAGAGCATATATCAATCTAATCCTGGTGAGGATCGCTAGATAGCTGCAAAGAACATTCTTAAGGTCTTAAGAAGAACTAAAGATTTGTTCCTTGTAAATGGAGAAGAGGATTTAAAACTTAAAGCATTCTCATGATCTAGTTTCAATATGAAAAATATGACAGTAAGTTAATATACAGATAAGTATTTACCTTAAATGGTGGAGCAGTGAGATACAAATGTTCCAAGCAAGCGACCATTGTGGATTAAACCATGGAGGCTAAATATGTTATTGTATCAAAGACTACGAGGAAAGTTATTTGGATAAAGAATTTCATCACTAAGCTTGGAATGGTTTTTGACATTGTAAGTTCACTGTCATGATGCTATGACAACAGTGGCGTTATTGTGCAGACATAACAACCAAGGTCTCATCAGAAATCCAAACAATTCATCCAACAATTCTGTATTGTTGACCCTTATTTGATTTTGAGAATGACAAAGCACTGTTTAAATTGTGCTAACAATTTTCTAAGTGTATAAAGCTATAAATAGTTATGTTCAAAGATAAGATGCAAATGCATATACTTGAGAGATACCGAAAGGAAGTCCGAAGACTTAGATTAGGTTATAAGATACTCATTTTAGAAGTTTTAAATATTTTAAGTACCTGAATTACTATATGGCTCATTTTTATTCAAAAAAACCTTTTAACAAAAGGATTTTTACATGAAGTGTTTTTATAAAACAATTAAAAAGAGAAAACTTAATATCAGATCATCTAGTCGACTGAATGAATCCAGTTCACTTAATAAGTTGTTCAGGCGACTAAATGAATTCATTCGGTTGACTGAATAAAGGTCAAGAACTTATGCCTTCTGATTCAGTCGACTGAATGAAATCATTTAGTCGACTGAACGTTCGAAAATAATGGTAAACATTTTGGAATTGAAGCGCAGTTCATAGCATTAAATTCTCTGAATAGTTCTCATACTGGTTTTTCTTGTGTCTAATGGCTATGAGGTTTTAAATCTATATAAACCCCTCTTGAAATGAAGAAAAGAATAACTCTTCATCATTAAATCTTCTTCTTCTCATTTATTTCTCTTAAAGCTTTCCAAAAATCTTTATGAGCCATTTTTGAAAGCTTTGAACTTCTAAGAGAGATAATTTATTCTTTGTAAGAGAATTAAATGCAAAGTCTCTCATGTTCTTGAATCATAAATTTCCAATCATTGTAAAGAGAAAGAGTTGGTGAAACTCTTAGAGTTTTTAAGTGTTAAACATTTCTTGTAAAGATTCCTTAATCAGAAGAGATTGTGTACGGTTTCGGCAAAACCTATGAAGTTGCTTGAGTTATTAGTAGATTACTTCAAGAAGGTTCCTTGAGAAAAGTGGATGTAAGGTCAAAGAAATCTGATATTATCGAACCACTATAAATAATGTTTGCACATTCTCTTCCTTATCTCTTTACTTTCAGCTCTATTATATTTGCTGCTCTTGATTGTACTTGAAAGTATTTAAAACTTCTTCATTCTGCAAAAAGTTTTAAAAACCCAATTCACCCCCATCTTGGGTTTTCATCTTGGTCTTCAATTGGTAACAGAGCATCATTCTCAATTTTAAGGCTTAATCCTTGAGTTGATCCGATGATAACCAGTAGTTACACCAAAAGTCATTCCTATACTAGACCTCCTTTGTTCAATGGCACAAATTATAATTATTGGAAAAACAGAATGAAAATCTTTGTTGAAGAACAAGATTATAATTTGTGGTGGATCATTAAAGGAGGACTTAGAATTCCTACAAAGGATGTAACTAATGGATATATCGTTCATATAATGCTTAAACTCAAAACTGAGTTTAGTGAAGAGGATTATAGAATGATGTCTCTAAATAGTAGAGCTACTAGTATATTACATTGTGCATTAGGCTTAAATGAATATAATAAAATTTTAGCACGTGATTTGGCAAAAGAAATTTGAGAAAAACTTCAAGTTACATATGAGGGCACTAGTGAAGTAAAGAAAACAAAAATCGATATGCTAGTGTCAAAGTATGAATATTTTAAAATGTCTCCTACCGAAAACATATTTGAAATGTATTCTTGTTTCACTAATATTATTAATAGTTTAAAGTTTCTTGGTAGGAACATTGAGGAGTATGAGTTAACAAGGAAAATTCTTAGATTATTTTCACCAAGTTGGCAAGCAAAGAAAACGATGATTAAGGGAGCCAAAAACCTTGACTTACTTGAAGTCAAAACTCTTCTTAGCTCTCTATTGACCTATAAAATGGAGGAAATGAGTGAAGAAGTTAGCAATGATGAGTTAAAAAAACAAGAAAACTATTTCTCTCAAAGCTACCATAAACAAGAATGTGAAAGAAGAAGAAGAGAATGAGGGTAGTAATAAAGATGGAGAGATGACTCTCATCACTAAGAGATTTCACCAGTTCTTGAAGAAGAGAAAGAAGTCTTACACAAATAACTTCACAAAAAGGGATCCAATGATGTGCTTTGGTTGCAACAAACCCAGGCACATCAAGGCTGATTTCCCTATAACAAAGAGCTATATAATAACTTCAAAAAGAAATAAATAGTGTCCATTACATTAACTTCGAGTGATGAATGCCAAATATTGCATGTTTTGGCCCCTTAATTTACATTTTTTAGCTTTGGAATTTGTCACTTTGAGTTGTTTTTCATTGTTTCACAGGTTTACAAGCATGGAAAGGAGTTTCACTAAATTGCCAAAATTGCTCGTACAGATCTGCAATTTTTTAGGATTAAACTGTATTGATTTAGGAAGAACCAGGGGATGAGCCATATATGCTTGGAAAGATCCGGATGTCTATTTTCTGGGGAATTTTACAGCTTGTAAAAATGATTTTTCTAGAGAAAGTTATGGTAGTTTTAGTAGACGAAGGTCAAGCTGTGCATGATTTCAGCATGACAGATCAACCATATTTTAGGATTAAATTGTATTGATTCAGGAAGAACCAGGAGATGAGCCATATTTTCTCGGAAAGATCCGGATGTCTATTTTCTGGAGAATTTTATGGATCATAAAAATGATTTTTCTAGAGAAAGTTATGACAGTTTTAGTAGACAAAGGTCAAAGAGCAAAAGTTGGAATCTGCAGTATCCCACATCGGATTGGAAACACATTGCATTTGTGGTGTTTCCCTATATAAGCCCCTCTTCACTTCATCTTAAAACAGCAATCCTGGTGCCATTTTGGTGCAATTTGGAGGACTTCTGCTAGCATTCTGGTGGATCTCCAAGAGCGTTGCTACAAAGGGGGGAAGCGCTGCTCAACAACTGCGAGTGAAATTTCTCTCAATGTATAGTCAATTTTAATTTATTTCTTTTTGAGTTTTAATGCTAAGCACTTTAATTGTGAAATTTAGTATCATAATCATGAGTGGCTAAAATCTTCAGCTAAGGTTGAAGATGAAGCCTTTCCATTGTTTAGCATTATATTTTCATATATGTTCGTACAATTCTGATATTTTTAGTATTAAATGTTCTATTTCAATTGTTTGAGTAAATTCTTACGATAGTTTTTAAATTGTTTAAGTTGGATATTCTGTGTGTTTCATCTGATGGATACATCGAATCATTTTTATTAAATTGGATATCCTTTGTGATTTGTAAATTAAACGGATACATTGGATGGTTTTGGTTTAATTAGGATATTTGTTGTGATTTGTTTAAAGTTGGATTCATGGAATCATTTGATAAATCTCTTTTATATAGAACATGAAGATATATGCTTTACTTTGGTGGGGTGGATTCAGAAACCCTAATGTTTTTATCATTTGTTTTTAAATCAATTTAATTTAGTTTATATTTGTTTTGCAAAATACAATTCAAAATTCGGAACTAGGTTAAGATAAGGTTAGTTTAGATAAAATTATATTTTCATAACCCAATTCCCTGTGGATTCGACCTCGCACTTGCACAACACTATATTTCAAATGACTCGTACACTTGCGAGTAATTTAAAACTCACAACAAGTTTTTGGCGCCGTTGGCGGGGAGTCGTTTGGTTTGTGAAAACTAAATTTTTTGTCTGAATTGATTTTATTTTTCTACTAGTTTAGTTAGCTTTTTTGTTTTATTTTTCTATTGCAATTTTATTTTTGTTTGTTTGTTTCCATTGGCAATTGCCCATAAAAAAATAAAATAAAAAATAGAAATAATAAAAAGATAAAAAAAGGTGGATGAATCTAGTGTCGGTTTCACTGTCTTTAGAGGACACCCTCAAGGATTTCATGAAGATGATCGGCCACGCCATCAGTGCAGCGAATACATTCAATGTTGATAATTGTTCCATCTATGCTAGCCCTATGCATTTAGCACAGAATTGTCCATCTATGCCAGCTTTTGCTGAGTATCCCATAGAACAAATGAATGGTTTTAATGACTGTAGGTGGAAATCAAATGGATCTTACTCTGAGACGTACAATCCAGGGTGGCAAAACCACCCTAATTTTTCATGGAAGCAGAACTAAGTGATGAATCAAGGGGGAGCCCCTCATCATGCTAACAATCAATACCCCCCCATATTTCCTCCACCAGTTCCAAGTTATGGTCGCTCAGCCCATCCAGCACCATCACTCGCTTACCAAGCTCCCACTAAAGCGCCAGCGCCGGTTTCACAGTCTCTGGAGGACACCTTCAAGGATTTCATGAAGATGATCGGCCACTCCATCAGCGAAGTAAGGAGTGCATAAATAGTAAACACCCAATTGATTGCCAAGCCAGAGAGTCTAATGGATCAAATCACAAGTCACGTGGGTGAAGGAGAGAAGGGAAAATTCCCCAGTCAACCTGTGCCCAACCCAAAGGAACAGTTTGCGGTGGGAAATTCATCAACTCCTACGCATGGACAGGTACAATTGCAATCGATTGCCACATTGAGGTCTGGGAGACAAGTGGACAATCAAGTGGAAGAGAACCCTGCTATGTAGAAAGGGCAAGAAAGTGGCAATAAGGATAAGAGAGATGCTGGGCCATCTACAGCCACACCTACTATTAAGGATCTTCCTGGGTCGTTTGTGCCTAAAGCACCTTATCCTAAGAGATTACAAGCGCCCAATAAAGAAGGGTAGTTTGAGGACATGGTGGAGGCATGCTTTGCTCAGTTTGGAGAGGATTTGGATTTGGATAAGCTACTTGAGCAAGCAAATGCTATCTTGGAGTCTGCTCCTCGGGCGAGCAGTAAGACGGAGGAGACTGTGGGTGAATCAAGCATTGAGGACCCCCTGGAGGCATGCTTTGGTCAGTTTGGAGAGGATTTGGATTTGGATAAGTTACTTGAGCAAGTGAATGCTAATTTGGAGTCTGCTCCTCGGGAAATCAGTGAGGTCAAGGAGACCACAACACTTGAACTCCCCAAGAAGGAACTTATGCCTTTATCGGACAATCTTAAGTATAAGTTCCTAGGTCCAGCAGATTCTTTGCCCACGATTATAGCTTCAGATTTGGCTAATGCACAATAGGAGAAATTATTAGATGTTTTAAGAGAGCACAAGGAAGCTATCGGCTGGACTAGTGAGGATATCAAGGGGATCAACCCCTCGGTGGTGATGCACAAGATATATTTGGAGTAGAATGCCAAGCTATCGAGGGAGCCACAAAGAAGGCTCAACCCAGCTATGCAAGAGGTTATGAGGACTGAAGTGATAAAGCTATTGGATGCAGAGATCATTTATCCAATCTCTGATAGCAAATGGGTGAGCCCTATTCATGTTGTGTCCAAGCTAGCTGGATTGACGGTAGTGAAAAATAAGGATGACGAGTTGGTTTCAACTCATGTGCAGTCAGGATGGAGATTGAGTATAGACTACCATAAGTTGAAAGCTGCCACAAGGAATAATCATTTTCCACTCCCATTTATTGATCAGATGGTGGAGTACTTGGCTGGGCACGATTACTATTGCTTCTTGGATGGTTATTCTGGATATAACCAGGTCCCTTTGGAACCCGAAGATTAGGAGAAGACAATGTTTACATGTCCTTTTGGGACATTCACCTACCGTCGTATGCCCTTTGGGTTATACAATGCACCTACTACTTTTCAGCGGTGCATGGTCAGCATATTCTTTGACATGGTAGAGTGTTTCTTAGAGATTTTCATGGACGACTTCTCCGTGTTCGGTTCATCATTTGAGGAGTGTTTGCAGCGTCTCACTTTGATTTTAGTGCGATGCAAGGAGAAAAACCTGGTGCTTAATTGGGAGAAGTGTCGAGTCTGGCTGAAGACGTTAAACTTAGCGCTAATGGGAGGCACCCCACAACATATCTTTTTTGTTTATTTATTATTTTACATATTTCTTGTTACTGTTTTTCTCTAGTGTTTTTTGTTTTCCAGCCTTTATTTTTCAGGGACAAAGCGTACTTCAGATCAAGTTTGAGGGTATGCTATGAGCCATACCAGTCCAGATAGTTCTCCATATCCCTGGTCAACTCTTTCCATATTATTCACACATTGGGGTCAATGTGTAATTTAAGTTTGGGGGTGTGGGAGACACATTACATACACTTTATCCTAATTTTTTGTTATTTTTTTTCATTTAAAAAAAAAAAGGTAAATGCATGCTCATGTTATTTTGAAATTTTAGTTGATCTACAGAAATACTGTGATGTGATGTCATTGATGAGCTTAAAATTGTGAACACATGATTTGATGATAGAGTTTTAAAACTTTGTTACTTACTTTAGGCATTTGAGAATTCACATGTTTGAGCCAATCTGACACGAGCACATTAGCACAAAATTGTGTGAGGTATGATATGTGATTTTAATGTGTACATTTCCTTGTCTTAACTAAAACTGGATGATTTGTTGGATAAACACTTTGGCATAAAAAAGTAAAAAAAATAATAAATAAATAAATTTGATGATCATAAATAAACTTTCCACTTAGTAACTAGACCTCTTGCCTCAGTAAGCAGTGAGTGTTCACGTCAAAAGGTGGGAACTTTTCTTCATAGTATTAAGGCCAGTTTAACTTTGTAGCCTTTTTGACTCGAGTTAGTAAGTCCTTAGGGGTGCCTTTATCCCTAATGCCCTAAAATCATCTGGTTTGGGAGTCATTGACTCAACACTCGCTACATGGGTCAATTAGAAAGCTTAAGGGAACTAAACATAGCAGAGCCTTATAATAAAAAAAAGAGAAGAAAATAAAAACTATGCCATTTTTGTTCATTCTGATGGGAAATTCGGTGAATCTTGAGACATGGAGACCTTACACATTGGAGTTACTTGGAAGCTTCATTTTTATATGCTAATTCACTTTACACAATGTCAGACTTGTGATGCCTTAAGCTGCCTTTTGTAAGTAATTAGATTTTAACATTTCTATTCATTGCGAAGATGGGTTTATCTTTTTAAACTTGCTCATGAATGAATATCATGGTGATGTGTGCTCCTTAAATTTTTGGATACCATGAGTGATGAACTTATCCTTATGTTCTTTGTTTTTCATTTAGTTTTTAGTTTCGTATTGCTATGGGACTAGCAATATGTAAGTTTGGGGGTATTTGATAAGTGCCAAATATTGCATGTTTTGGCCCCTTAATTTACATTTGTTAGTTTAGGAATTTGTTACTTTGAGTTGTTTTTCGTTGTTTTACAGATTTACAAGCTTGGAGAGGAGTTTCACTAAATTGCCATAATTTCTCGTACAGATCAACCATTTTTGAGGATTAAATTGTATTGATTTAGGAAGAACTATAGGATGAGCCATATATGTTTGGAAAGATCCGGATGTCTATTTTCTGGGGAATTTTACGGCTCGTAAAAATAATTTTTCTAGAGAAAGTTATGGCAGTTTTAGTAGACAAAGGTCAGGCTGTGCATGATTTCAGCGTGACAGATCAGCCATTTTGTAGGATTAAACTGTATTGATTTAGGAAGAACCAGGAGATGAGCCATATATGCTTGGAAAGATCTGGATGTCTATTTTATGGAGAATGCTATGGATCATAAAAATGATTTTTCTAGAGAAAGTTATGGCAGTTTTAGTAGACAAAGGTCAAAGAGAAAAAGCTGGAATCTGTAGTATCCCACATCGGATTGGAAACACATTGCACTTGTGGTGTTTCCCTATATAAGCCTCTCTTCACTTCATCTTAAAATAGCAATCCCGGTGCCATTTTGGTGCAATTTGGAGGACTTCTATTAGCATTCTGGTGGATCTCCAAGGGCTTTGCTACAAAGGGGGGAAGCGCTGCTCAATAACTGCGACTGGAATTTCTCTCAATGTATAGTCAGTTTTAATTTATTTCTTTTTGAGTTTTAATGCTTAGTACTTTAATTGTGAAATTTAGTTTCATAATCATGAGTGGCTAAAATCTTCAGCTACGGTTGAAGATGAAGCCTTTTCCATTGTTTAGCATTATATTTTCAGATATATTCGTACAATTATGATATTTTTAGTATTAAATGTTCTATTTCAATTGTTTGAGTAAATTCTTACGATTGATTGTTTTTAAATTGTTCAAGTTGGATATTCCGTGTGTTTCATCTGATGGATACATCGAATCATTTTGATTAAATTGGATATCCTTTGTGATTTGTAAATTAAACGGATACATTGGATGGTTTTGTTTTAATTAGGATATTTGTTGTGATTTGTTTAAAGTTGGATTCATGGAATCATTTGATAAATCTCTTTTATATAGAACATAAAGATATATACTTTACTTTGGTGGGGCGGATTCAGAAACCTTAGTGTTTTTATAATTTGTTTTTAAATCAATTTAGTTTAGTTTATATTTTTTTTGCAAAATACAATTCAAAATTCGGAATTAGGTTAAGATAAAGTTAGTTTAGATAAAATTATGTTTTCACAACGCAATTCCCTGTGGATTCAACCTCGCACTTGCACAACACTATATTGCAAATGACTTGTGTGCTTACGAGTAATTTAAAACTCACAACAATGATGAGGAAGACTTCGATAATGAGATCAACTATGAAGAGATTGCCAACCTTTGCTTGATGTCAATCGATAACAAAGGTGAGGTAACTAGTTCTTCCCCCACTAATGATATTGATAGTAGTAATGAGGAATTGATTGAGACAATAAATGAAATGCATAAGGAATTACAGAAATTTGATTATAGAAATGGAGCTCTCAAAAAGCAAGTCTAATCCCTCTCTAAAGAGATGAAAACTTTAAAAGAAGAAAAAGAAAAACTTTCTTTAGATCTTAATAACTCATCACTTGACTATTTGAAAAATGAAAATGATGATTTGAAAAAGAAAGTGATGGAGTTAAATAACACTATATCTAGGCTTGTTATTGAAAAATAAAAACTAGAAGAAGTGTTATTTAACTGCCATCACTTTCTTAAAAACACTTAATCTAGATTGGGTTATTCTCCATTAGGCAAACAAAGAACAAATGAGACTATCTTTGTGAAAGCAACTTGTGTAAATGAACACTCCAATGCTAAGGCTCTTAGAAATGTTAAAAATGTTCATTTGAAAAATGCTAAGAAGCCTAAAAATAAAAATTTCAATTCCATTGCAAAGAATTGAAATGCATATGCTAGGAATAGAAATCTTAGAAATACTTATGCATATATGTATGTTCATCCTAGAAATACAAATGCTAGGAATATATATTTAAGAAATGCACATATTAGGAATGCATATCCTAGAAATAACTTTTTTGCATACCCTAGAGGTAATATGTATGTTCATAATATCTATGCTAGAAACATGTATTCTAGGAATGCACATCCAAGGGATGATCGACATGCATATTCAAGATATCCTGGAAACTTCTGTAACTATCATCCTAGAATTATACATCATCAACATGTCTATAATTATAGAGCACCTTATACTGTTAAGAAAGTATGAGTCCCTAAAGGAACCGTATTTTCTAGGACTAACCCCAAAGGACCCAAGAAATTTTGAGTACCTAAGAGTGCTATTGTGTATCCATGTGTAATGTAGATATGTTTCCACATGAAGGAAAAATATGATCATTGGTACCTTGATAGTGGGTGGTCGAAGCACATGATCGGTGATCAAAGTGTGTTAGGGATGACAGACACATCACCATTAGAGATGACACCAAGATGAAAATCGAAGGACATGGTAAAGTGAGTAAAAATTTCTCAACCGTTAATCATTTATTATTAGTGCAAGGTCTTAAGCCAAATTTTCTTAGTATTAGTCAACTTTGTGATAAAGGAAATAAAGTTATATTTGAGTCCTCTCATTGTCCTATAATAGACATTAGGAGTAACAAGATTAAGTTTGGTGGCCAAAGATATGAAAATGTCTATATAATTGATTTAAAATCTTTACCTTTGGAAAATGAAAAATGTTTTTAAGATTTTATTGAAAACTCATAGCGAGAATGCTTGGCCATGTGAACATGGATTTGATTAAAATCCATTTAAGAAAAGATTTAGTTATTAGACTTCCCAAAATCAAATTTGAAAAAGACAAAGTATGTGATGTTTGTCAAATGGGAAAACAAACTAGAGTTTCTTTTAAACCCAAAAATATAATTTCAAAAACTAGACCTTTAGAGTTTTTGCATATGGACTTGTTTTGTCTAATAAGCACTAAAAGTCTAGGTAGCCATCAATATTCTCTTGTTATTGTTGATGACTATTCAAGATATATGATGAGAATGCAAAATGTCATATTTTTCTCCCTTAATGTTTAGTCTTTTATACTCATTTGGTGCCTAAATGTGCTCATTATTCTTATATTTTGATTTAGGAGACAAATGGAGGCATTAAGTGCAAAACGAAGCTAATTGGGCGATTTTGGATAGTTTTGACATCGCTTCGTAATCTGGGCATAACTCTCTCATCTGAGCTCCGATTGAGATGATTCAAGTGCTACAGAATTCCGAGAAATATCTCTACAACTTTCATATTTTGAGTTTTGAGAGATACTAGCTGCATCAAGGTCGAAACCGGGCTTGGAGTTGCTGCACCTGCACTGTTGATGTTTTGGAACGTCTCTTAGCCTGCAATTCTAATAGGCTGATTTGATGCAGTTTATTTTCGAAAGTTTTTAGATCTGGTGCACGAAAATTCATGCTAAAAACACCAGTTTTCTAGTTATATTAGGACTTTATTTTATTTTTAAATTAGTCAGATTAGGATATTGCTATTTTAGGATAATAATATTTTTAAGAGACCTTGTAGGCTTCTAATACTGAAAATAACGTGTATAAGAGGGGAGAAATCATCAGACTTCAGGGATGCCTCTCTCTTCCCTCTTCTCTAATCTTTGCCTTCGAGTTTTCATCATGGGCCTGCGTGGCTAAACTTTTATAATTGGTCGAAGGAAACGGAAGCCTCGGAATCAATAAAACTATGGGATCTAATATGTTTTTATTGTTCAATTTATGATTTGAGTATCAGATGTTCTTCTGTCCCTATTTTCATGATTGTCTCATTTAATTACTAGGAGGCCTACTAGTTTATTATTCGTTGCAATCTACTACTAGGTTAGATGTCAAATTCGTAACAGTTTGATCGCACTAATTTGTGAAGCAACTAAGAGTTAATGATTTGCTGCGTCAGAAATTATTAGATCTTAGGAAGAATGCTCGACTAAATTAAATACAACTGCTTGTGCTTGTGTTGTTTAGCTTCATCGATCTCTCTAATTCTTAAGGCTGCTACTAGATTAAACCTTTAGTGCTTGTCATTGTTTAGTGGTTAGGGTTAATTAGATCACCTGTTTTCTAATTAACTGCAACAAAGGAGAGATAGTAAAATAATTCCAATGGTAAATATTCAAAGTGTGAATTAATATATACTTGCTTTGATGATCGGTTGTAAAATTTCGATGTTGGATGTTGACTTAGACCAATGTTTATTCTTCTGATTGATTTTGATACTTCAGTTTGAATTTTTCATTAGTTGTTTTTCTTAAAAAAAATTTCATTATACTCAAATCCCCCCCCCCATCGTTGTTCACGTAGCATAAAACTAGGCTAGATACTCTTTGTGGGAACGATCCTTACTCACATTACTACATGTGTTTTTAAGAGTATAGGTTTTATTTTTGGTTGCCTGTGACACCACACCAAATTTTGACGCCGTTGCCGGGGAGTAATTCTAGTTGATTTTTATGCTTCTTGTGATCCTTTTTTCATTCTTGAAATTTTTGAAAAAAAAAATTCACCTTGATTGTTTGTGTTTTAGTGTAGAATTTTTATTTATTTTTATTACTCTAGATTTTTCCTGATTTGTTTTTATGGTTTATTAGAGTTTCCTTGACTATTTATGACTGTAACTCGATCTTCTAATAAAGGTGATTTGCAGTGCGATTCAGAAATAGAGAGAACTTTGCGTAGGTTAAGGAGGGAAGCTAGAAGAAATTATGAAGAGAACGATCTAGCTCTTGATCCCTTATTTTCTAGCAATTTTGATTTAGAAAAGGAGAAAGTCATGGCTAGAAATTGAACTTTGAAAGAGCTTGCTGCCCCTGATTTAAATCAACAACCCTTATGCATAACGTTCCCTACTTTAGATACTACCACTACTTTTGAATTAAAATCTGGACTAACACATCTCTTGCCCACTTTTCATGGCCTTGTAAGTGAAGATCCTCACAATCATCTAAAGTAGATTCATGTGGTATGTACAAGTATGAAACCCACGAGGGTGATTTAAGAGCAAATTAAATTAAGAGTCTTTTTGTTTTCATTGAAGGATTCGGCTAAGGATTGGCTCTATTATCTACCCTCCGAGTATTACCACATGGAACGAGATGAAGAGATTGTTTTAGGAGAAATATTTCCCAGCTTCAAGGGTGGCCAACATTCAAAAAGAATTTGTGGTGTGAGGCAGCACAACGGAGAGTCCCTACACGAATATTGGGAGTGTTTCAAGAAATTATGTGCAAGCTGCCCCCATCATCAAATTATTGAGAAGCTACTTATCCAGTATTTCTATGAGGGCCTTCTACCTACTGATAGGAGCATGATTGATGCCGCTAGTGGAGGAGCTTTGGTGGATAAAACTCCCGAGGCCGCGAGAAACTTGATTGCAAGTATGGCGGCCAATTCTCAACAATTTGGCACTAGGCTTGACCTTCCATCAAAGCATGTTAATGAGGTAAATATTTCCTCCCTTGAACAACAACTTGCGTGTCTAACTTATCTTGTTCGTCAAATGGTTGTAGGTAATATACAAATGGCGAAGGCTTGTGGGATTTGTTCAGTATTAGAGCATCCAACCGATATGTGCCCAACTCTTCAAGAGGAGCCCATTGAGCAAGTGAATGTGGCGGGTGGTTTTCCTAGACAGCCACGAAGGAAGTATGAACCCTATTTGAGCATATATAACCTTGGAAAGAGGGATCACCCCAATCTTAGCTATGGGAATCCACAAGTAAATTAGCCTCAAAACCACCCAAGTTGCAAACAATATAAGCAGCCATACCCCCTAGACAACAACGGGGCTGAACTTCTAATTCTTGTATCTCTTTAGAAGATATTGTTAAGTCTCTTGCCACTAATACTTTGCAATTTCAACAGGAGATGAAACAATTTCAACAAGAAGCGAGGGCCAGTATTGAAAGTTTGGACAATCAGACGGGCTAGATGGCAACCGCAATTAATCAGCTAGAGGCACAAAGTTCATAGAAATTACCCTCTCCAATGGTAGTAAATCCAAGAGAAAATGCAAGTGCAATCGTTTTGAGAAGTGGTAAAAAGGTTGAGATTCCAGTGAAGGCAGCCCCTACATCGTCAAAGCAAGAGAAAGAGAAAAACATCGTTGCAGACATGGACGTTCCCAATGACGATGATGTACCTAAGCGTAAGTTTCTGTCTCTTTCTGATTATACACCAATACCTCCTTTTACTCAGGCTTTAGCAGAATCTAGAAAAGATGAGTAAAATAAAGATTTATTTGAGACTTTTTGTAGATGCGAGGTAAATATTCCACTTTTAGATGCAATTAAACAAGTACCTCGTTATGCTAAATCCCTGAAAGAACTGTGTACAATTAAGAGGAAACAGAAACTTAAAGGATGTGAGAAGGTGAGAGTAGGGGAGAATGTTTCTGCAGTTATTGATGAGTCTTAAATATTTCATTTTTAATCCCTTTAATTTATATTTGTTAGGTTCTTAATTTGTATTATTTCACTTTATTTTATGTCTTTTTTGTGTTTTGTGTATTTTTATAGGTTTCTGGAGAAAATGAAGCATTTATAGAGATATCAAGCTTCAAGAGCAAAGAGGATGCATTAGTGTGATCGATCACACGAGATATGCAATCGAGCGCACCTGCGCTCGAACATACTTGGCTACGAACGAGCATAAGGTCAACATCCCACATCGACATATTTGCAGTTCACTGCGTCTGCAATCGAGTGCACCAGACACGCGATCGAGCGCACTTGCGATCGTGCGCAACAGACATGCGATCGAGCATATCTGCGATCGATCTCACCATTCTGCGATCGAGCGCACTTGGGGCAGTATCCCACATCTAATCTGAAGCCTACATTGCTCCGAGACTCCCCCTATATAAACACCATCTAGCCTCATCATTCAGTGTATAATTCCTGGGCCAATTTGGTGTTAACCGGTGGACATCTGCTAGCATTCTGGTGGATCCTGAAGGCTTTGCTACCATGAGGGGAAGCGCCGTCCATCAGCGAGTGGAATTTCTCCCATGTAAAGTTATTTATTTCTTTTTATTTAGTTATTTTAGTTTAATGTTTAGCACTTTTATTACGAATTATAGTTTCATAGTTATGAGTGGCCAGAATCTTCAGCTAAGGTTGAAGATGAAGCCTCGCCGTTGTTTGGCATAGTAGTTCAGATTTGCTTGTAAAAATCTGACATTTTTTAGTATAAATGTTCCGTCAATTATTTGAGTTAATCTTGTGATTGATTGAGTTTAAATTGTTCTGTTGGATATTCCTTGTGTTTAATTTGATGGATACATCGAATCGTTTTCAGTTAAATTGGATTTCCTTTGTGATTTGTTAAGAGCGGATACATTGAATGATTTTGGTTTAATTGGGATATTCTTTGTTTTTTGTCATATAGATGGATTCATGGAATGTTTTGATCGGCTATCTTTAGAACATTGAGTTATATGCTTAACTTTGGCGGGGTGGATTCAGAAACCTTAGTCTTTTTTATTAGTTTTTAAAAAATTAATTTAGTTCAGCTTTTATTTCTTTTGCAACATATAATACAAAATTCGGAACTAGGTTAAAATAAGATTAGTGTAGATAAAATTATATTTTCACAACACAATTCTCTGTGGATTCGACCTCGCACTTAGACAACGCTATACTGCAAACGACTCGTGCGCTTGCGAGTAAATTAAAACTCACAACAAGTTTTTGGCGCCGTTGCCGGGGAGTTGATTGGTTTGTAAAAATTTTATCTAGATTAATTTTATTTTTCTACTAGTTAGTTAGCATTGTTTGTTTGATTCTTCTGTTTGGCAATTTTATTTTATTTTATTTGTTTCTATTTGTTTATTAAAAAAAAATTTACAAATTTATAAATTTTTGTTGGTTCATTTTGTAGTAGTGTGTTTGCTGTTTGTGCATTTATTTTATTTTATTCTGTAGTTTATGCTGATTAGGTTATTTTAGTGCTTTCTGTGTGGTATATGCTTGGTCGAAGATCCTTGAATTTAGACTTGATACATTTAGATCCCGGCTTAGAAAGAACTCTTAGGAGTCAGAAGAGAGCACCAGTTGAAATGGGAGAAAATTTTAGGAATGCAAATCATCCTGAACATGTAGAGCAACCTAGAGCTTGGAACGTGGATTCCACTACATCCCTTAGGGATTTTTTCGCACCCGTTGCGACCAATTCATCTTCTTGCATAGTGTTGCCACCTACCAATGCCACCCATTTTGACCTGAAACCCCATGTCATCCAACTCCTACCCTCATTTCATGGCTTAGATCTTGAAAATCCTTATAGCCATGTGAAGAAGTTCAAAGACATCTGTGCCACATTTAAATTCCAGAACTTCTCTAAGGAGTCAGTCCATCTTTAACTCTTCCCTTTTTCTCTTCACGATAGAGCTAGGGCATGGTTGGATTCCAACATGTCTGGGTCTATCACATCTTAGGAAAACCTGCTTAGTAAATTTTATCATAACTTTTTCCTAATGTCAAGAGTGAATGAGTGCCGAAAGGAGATTAGTTCTTTCACTCAGGACGAGGATGAGAAGTTCTTTGAAAGCTGGGAACGCTTCAAAGAGTTACTGATCATATGCCCTCCACATGGATATGAGAAGTGGAGACTCGTTCAATTCTTCTACCAAGGGTTGACTCAACCCAACCGTAGTATGATCAAGTCTATGAATGGGGGGGCATTCTTAAGTCTGACGGGAGATGAAGGATACAACGCATTGGACAAATTGTCCGATAACTCGCAGCAGTGGGATTTTTCAAGCTGTCGAGATAAGTCCATTCATGCTCCCAAGAAAGGAGGCATCTATGAGGTCAGGGAAGACGCTGACTTGAGGCTAAAGTTAGATGCTCTCACTAAGAAGATTGACGCTCTCATTGTGGGCCAATCCATCAATGCTGCCAACACATTCCATGTTGAAAGCTATTCCATCTGTGCTAATCCCATGCATCTAGCACAGAATTGTCCATCAATGCCGGCTTTTGTCGAGTATCCTATGAAACAAGTAAATGCTTTCAATGACTATCAGAGGAAGTCAAATGGATCGTATTTCGAGACGTACAATCCAGGGTGGTGGAACCACCCAAATTTTTCATGGAGGCAGAACCAACCAATGAATCAGGGAGGAGCCCCTCATAATGCTGAAAATCAATATCCTCCCGGATTTGCCCAACAAATTCCCGGTCATGGTCGTTCTGCCCATCCAACACCATTACCTACTTACCAAGCTCCCACTCAAACACCAGCGCTAGTTTCACAGTCACTAGAGGAAACCATTAAGGAATACATGAAAATGAATAGCCAATCCATGAGCGATGTAAGGAGTGAAACAATGGTAAACACCTAAGCAATTGCCAAGCTGGAGAGTCAAATAGGGCAAATTGCAAGTTACTTGGGTGAGAGAGAGAAGGGGAAGTTCCCCAGTCAGCCCGTGCCCAACCCAAAAGGACAATTTATGGTTGGGAGTTCATCAACTCCTATGCACGGGGAGGAACAAGTACAGTCGATTATCACACTGAGATCTGGAAGACAAGTGGATAATCGAGTGGAAGAGAGCCCTGCTATGCAGCAAGGACAAGGGAGTGGCAACAAAGAGAAGAGAGATGTTGAGCCATCTACAGCAACACCCACTGAGAAAGATCCTCCTAGGTCATTTGTACCTAGAACGCCTTACCCCGACAGACTACAGGCGCCCAAAAAAGGAGGGAAGTATGAAGAAATTCTGGAGGCATTCAAATAGGTCCAAATCAATATCCCATTTTTGGATGCCATCCATTAAGTGCCATCATATGCCAAGTTTTTAAAGGACTTGGTCACTATCAAGAGGAGGACGAATGTCCCAAAGAAGGCATTTTTGATAGAGCAGGTCAGCTCAATCCTTCAGTGCAAGCTACCCATCAAGTATAAGGACCCAAGGTGTCCTACCATCTCTTGCACGATAGGAGTCAACCATATTAAGAGGGCTATTTCGAATCTAGGGGCGAGTGTGAATCTTCTACCCTACTTAGTCTATTTGCAGTTGGGGTTAGGAGAATTGAAGCCCACATCCATGACGCTTCAATTGACTGACAGGTCAGTGAAAAGACCACGGGAAATAGTTGAGGATGTCTTGATAAAAGTGGATAAATTCTATTTCCCAGTGGATTTTATTGTGCTTGACACAGAGCCGGTCCAGAATGTAGGGATTCAAATACCGGTGATTCTAGGGCAACCATTCATAGCCACGGCTAACGCCATAATCAATTATAGGATAGGGGTGATGAAGATCTCCTTCGAAAATATGACAGTGGAGTTGAACATCTTTGATATCACTAGGCAACCACTAGAGTATGATGAAGTGAGAAATGTATGCTTGATAGAGGAGATTCTTGAGGAGACTGTGGACGAATCAAGCATTGAGGATCCCCTGGAGGCGTGTTTTGCTCACTTTGGAGAGGACTTGGGCTTAGATAAGCTACTCGAGGAAGTGAATGCCATTTTGGAGTCTGATCCTCAAGAAAGCATTGAGAAAGAGGAGACCGCTGAACCTGAAACCCCCAAGAAGGAACTTAAGCCCTTACCATCTTAAGTATAAGTTTCTAGGTTCAGCCGATAGTTTGCCTGTGATTATAGCTTCAGATTTGGGTGAAGCTCAAGAGCAGAAATTATTAGATGTCTAAAGAGAGCACAAGGAAGTTATTTGGTAGACCATTGAGGATATCAGGGGAATCAGCCCCTCGGTGGTGATGCACAAGATACATTTGGAGGAGAATACCAAGCCATCGAGGGAGCCATAAAGAAGGCTCAACCCAGCTATGCAAGAGGTTGTGAGGGCAGAAATAATTAAGCTGTTAGATGCAGGGATCATTTATCCCATCTCTGATAGCAAGTGGGTGAGCCTGATTCATGTCATGCCCAAGCGAGCAGGATTGACGGTAGTAAAGAATAAGGACGACAAGTTGGTGCCAACTCGTGTTCAGTCAGGGTAGAGAGTGTGTATAGACTACCGTAAGCTAAACGTTGCCATAAGGAAGGATCACTTTCCACTGCCATTTATTGATCAAATGGTGGAGTGTTTGGCTGGGCACGAGTATTATTGTTTTTTGGATGGTTATTCTGGATATAACCAGGACCCTGTGGACCCTGAAGATCAGGAGAATACGACGTTTACATGTCCTTTTGGGACATTCACCTACTGTCGTATACCCTTTGGGTTATGCAATGTACCCGCTACTTTTCAGCGATGCATGGTCAGTATATTCTCTGACATGGTAGAGTAATTCTTAGAGATTTTCATGGACGACTTCTCCATCTTCAGTTCAACCTTTAAAGAGTGCCTGCACCGTCTTGCTTTGGTTTTAGTGCGGTGCAAGGAGAAGAACCTAGTGCTTAATTGGGAGAAGTGCCATTTTATGGTTAAGCAAGGAATTGTATTGGGGCATGTCGTATCTCATCAGAGGATTGAGGTCGACAGAGCGAAGGTGGACCTAATTTCCAACCTTCCACCCCCACGTACAATGAAGGAGGTTCGATATTTTCTGGGCCATACAGGCTTCTACAGGTGATTTATCCAGAATTTCAACAAGATCGCCAGGCCTTTATGCAAGTTATTGCTGAAAGATGCCCCATTTCTATTTGATGAGGATTGTAAGAAAGCATTTGGGGATCTGAAGAAGATTCTGACGTCCACACCCATTATTCAGCCACCCAACTGGGGTGTGCCCTTTGAGATTATGTGTGACGCATCAGACTATGCTATTGGAGTTATTTTGGGGTAGCGTGTTGATAAACTTCCCTATGTTATCTACTATGCAAGTCGAACTCTAAACGACACACAACTCAATTACTCTACCACTGAGAAGGAGTTGCTTGCAGTCATTTTTGTATTAGACAAGTTCAGATCCTACTTGTTAGGATCTAAAGTCATTATCTACTCGGACCATGCAGCATTGAAGTATCTTTTCTCTAAAAAAGATGCTAAATCTCGTCTTATCCGATGGATCTTGCTACTTCAAGAGTTCGACATTTAGATTTGGGATAAGAAAGGTTCAGAAAATGTGGTGGCGGACCATTTATCTAGATTGATTATGGATTTCACTGAGGCTGCCACTCCCATTTCTGAGACCTTTCCTGATGAGCAGTTAATGCTCATTGCTCAAAATCCCGCTCAATGGTTTGCTGATATAGTGAACTATCATGTCACCGGACACATGCCTTTGCATTGGGGGCGACATGTTAAATCAAAGTTTTTAGCCATGGTAAAACATTTTTTTGGGATGATCCTTATATGTATAAGTATTGTCCTGACCAGATCATCAGAAGGTGTATTCCTGAGCATGACCAATCTAACATCATCGCCTTTTGTCATGATAATGCTTGTGGAGGCCATTTCAGTGCTAAAAAGACCGCTGCAAAGATTTTGCAGTGTGGATTTTATTGGCCTACCATGTTTCGAGACTCTCACACCTACTGTGTAGCCTGTGAGTGTTGCCAAAAGCTAGGGAGTCTTTCTAGGAGGAATATGATGCCCCTCAACCCTATTCTGATTGTTAAGATTTTTGACGTGTGGGGCGTTGATTTTATGGAACCGTTCCCAAACTCCTTTGGCAACTTGTACATTCTAGTTGCTGTGGACTATCTCTCCAAGTGGGTGGAGGCCGTTGCATGCAAGACCAATGACCACAGAGTTGTGGTCCAGTTTTTGAAGGACACTATTTTTACTCGATTTGGTACGCCTCGAGCAATCATAAGTGATGGAGGCAAGCACTTTTACAACCGGATTTTTGAGCAGTTGATGAAGAAG
Organism: Bretschneidera sinensis; assembly: GCA_023935145.1. Classification (NCBI taxonomy): domain Eukaryota; kingdom Viridiplantae; phylum Streptophyta; class Magnoliopsida; order Brassicales; family Akaniaceae; genus Bretschneidera; species Bretschneidera sinensis. Next base: position 87,199,496 of record CM043702.1, read on the forward strand.
TATTTCATCACACACAAGGTTGCCACCCCATATCACCCGCAGACGAGTGGACAAGTGGAAATTTCTAATCACGAGATCAAACAGATTTTAGAGAAAACTGTGAACCCTAGAAGAAAGGATTGGTCTCTGCGATTGACTGATGCACTGTGGGCATATCGAACAGCCTTCAAGACGCCAATTGGCATGTCTCCCTATCGTATTGTGTCTGGAAAGGCATGTCACCTTCCGGTCGAATTAGAGCATCGTTCGTATTGGGCTATCAAGCAACTGAATTTCAATCTTTCCAAGCCTGGCTCACAACGGAAGCTCCAACTCAATGAATTGGAGGAGCTGCGGAATGATGCATATGAGTGTGCCCGATCATACAAAGCACAAATGAAGAAGACTCATGACCAAAACATTTTGAGACGAGCTTTTGAGCCGGGTCAAAAAGTTCTTCTTTACAATTCACGCTTGCATCTTTTTCCAGGCAAGCTCAAATCTCGTTGGACAGGCCCATTTATTATTCGGTCAGTTTTTCCTCATGGGGCCATCGAGATTGAGGATCCCAAGAATGGTAACACTTTTAAGGTAAATGGACAAAGGCTAAAACCATTCTTGGAGTTGAGGAGTTCGGATATAGAGACGATATTATTGGAGGATCCTAGTTACTCTAATTGAATATCATCCACTAGGGAGAGTCTGGCTGAAGACTTTAAACTTAGCACACATGGGAGGCACCCCACAGCTTATCTTTTCTGTATATTTCTTAATTTTTATGATTAATGTTTGTTTCCAGTATTTTTTGTTTTCCAGTTTTTATTTTTCAGGGACAATGCGTACTTCAGTTCAAGTTTGGGGGTATGCTATAAGCCATACCAGTCCAGATAGTTCTCCATATCTCAGGTCAGCTCTTTCCATATTAGTCACACATTGGGGTCAATGTGTAATTTAAGTTTGGGGGTATTTGATGAGTCTTAAATATTGCATATTTAAGCCCTTTAATTTATATTTGTTAGGTTCTTAATTTGTATTATTTCACTTTATTTTACATCTTTTTTGTGTTTTGTGTATTTTTATAGGTTTGTGGAGAAAATGAAGCATTTATAGAGATATCAAGCTTCAAGAGCAAAGAGGATGAATTAGTACGATCGATCACACGAGATATGCGATCGAGCGCACCTGCACTCGAGCGTACTTGCCTACGAACGAGCACAAGGTCAACATCCCACATCGAGATATTTGCAGTTCAGTGCATCTGTGATCGAGCACACCAGACACGCAATCGAACGCACTTGCGATCGTGCGCAACAGACACCATTCTGCGATAGAGCGCACTCGAGGCAGTATCCCACATCAAATCTAAAACCTACAATGCTCCGAGACTCCCCTTATATAAACACCATATGGCCTCATCATTTAGTGTACAATTCTTGGGCCACTTTGGTGTTAACCGGTGGACATCTGCTAGCATTCTGGTGGATCCCGAAGGCTTTGCTACCACGAGGGGAAGTGCCGCCCATTAGCGAGTGGAATTTCTCCCATGTAAAGTTATTTATTTCTTTTTATTTAGTTGTTTTAGTTTAATGTTTAGCACTTTTATTATGAATTGTAGTTTCATAGTTATGAGTGGCTAGAATCTTCAACTAAGGTTGAAGATGAAGCCTCGCCGTTGTTTGTCATAGTAGTTCAAATTTTCTTGTACAAATCTGACATTTTTTAGTATAAATGTTCCGTCAATTATTTGAGTTAATCTTGTGATTGATTGAGTTTAAATTGTTCTATTAGATATTCCTTGTGTTTCATCTTATGGATACATCGAATCGTTTTCAATTAAATTGGATTTCCTTTGTGATTTGTTAAGAGCGGATACATTTGATACTTTTGGTTTAATTGGGATATTCTTTGTATTTGTCATATAGATGGATTCATGGAATGTTTTGATAGGCTATCTTTATAACATTGAGTTATATACTTAACTTTGGTGGGGTGGATTCAGAAACCTTAGTCTTTTTTATTAGTTTTTAAAAAATCAATTTAGTTCAGCTTTTATTTCTTTTGCAACATATAATACAAAATTCAGAACTAGGTTAAGATAAGATTAGTTTAGATAAAATTATATTTTCACAACACAATTCCCTGTGGATTCGACCTCGTACTTGCACAACGCTATACTGCAAACGACTAATGCGCTTGCGAGTAAATTAAAACTCACAACAGTTATTCAAAGAAAGCTCCCTACGAAGTGTAAAGATCCAGGTATGTTTACTATCCCTTGTATGATAGGTAACACTAGATTTAGGAGCTTCTATCAATGTCATACCATATTCTATATATGCTTCTTTGAAACTTGGACCTTTGAATAAAACTAGTGTTGTGATTCAATTGGCTGATGGATCTAATGTCTATCCTAAGGGTGTAGTTGAGTATGTTCTTGTGCAAGTTAATGATTTTGTTTTCCCTACTAATTTCTATGTGCTTGATATGGAGGATAGTGATCAAACTACTCTTGTTTTGTCAAGAAGACCATTCTTAAAGACATCCAAGGCTAAGATGTTCATAGTGTCACACTTACCATGGAATTTGATGGTAAAATTATTAAGTTTGATATTTATGAAGCCATGAAATATCCTAGTGATGATAATCCTATTTATTCTATTGATGTGATTGATTCTTTAGCACAAGAATTTTTTGAACTTGATGGAAATGATGGATTGGAAGTTGCCATTAGTAAGCATCTTGAGAAAGAGAATGAGGAGTTAGCCTTGAGTATTGATTTGCAGGGGCTTATTCCAGATTTGAAGCCTCTCCTCAGTCACCTCAAGTATGTGTTCCTTGGAGATGGAGGAAAGTTAATAGTGATCATCTCTATTAAACTTAGTGCACTGCAAGAAGAAAAGCTTGTGCATGTCCTTAAGGAGCATAAGATGGCTATTGGTTGGACAATTGTGGATATTAAACGAATTACCCTGTCTACATGCATGCATCTTATCTTACTTGAAGAGGAAGCAAAACCTTTCCATCAACCACAAAGAAGATTGAACCCGCCCATGATGGATATAGTGAATAAGGAGATCCTCAAACTTCTTGAAGTTGGAGTGATTTATCCAATTTCGGATAGCAATTGGGTTAGCCCAATTCAAGTGGTTCCTAAAAGACTTGAATAACTGTTGTCAAAAATCAGAATGATGAGTTAGTTCCCACCCGTGTTCAAAATGGGTGGCAGGTTTGTATAGATTATAGAAAATTAAATGTTGTAACCCACAAGGACCATTTCTCTTTACCTTTTATTTATCAAATGCTTGAAAGGTTAGCTGGTCATTCTTACTATTGTTTCTTTGATGGTTATTCAGGTTATTTTCATATTGCAATTGCTCTGGAAGATCAAGAAAAGATGACTTTTACATGCCCATTCGGGACTTTTGCATATCATTGCGTGCCCTTTGGCCATTGCAATGCCCCAGCCACTTTCCAAAGGTGTATGGTTAGTATATTTTCATATTATATTGGGCACATCATAGAAGTCTTTATGGATAATTTCATAGTTTATGGAGACTCCTTTGATAATTGTTTGCATAACCTTAACTTGTTCTTCAAAGATGCATAGAAACTAACCTTGTGTTAAATTCTGAAAAATGTCATTTTATGGTTGAACAAGGTATAGTTTTGGGTCATGTTGTTTCATCTAGGGGAATTGGGGTAGATAAAGCTAAAGTTGATATTATTCAATCTTTACCTTATCCCACTCGTGTGTGGGAAGTTCATTCTTTTCTTGGTCATGCAGGTTTTTACCAAAGATTCATCAAGGACTTCTCCAAGATAGCATTACCCCTATGTAAGTTGCTACAAAAGAATATGGCTTTTGAGTTCAATAAGGGGTGTAAAAAGGTGTTTGATAAGCTAAAGGAACTGTTGCCTTCTACCCTAGTTATCCAGTCTCCTAACTGGAATGTTCCACTCGAGATAATGTGCAACGCAAGTGATTATGCAGTAGGTGCTGTTTTGGGTCAAAGAATTGGAAAAATATCTCATGCCATTTATTATGCTTCAAGGACTTTGAATAATTCCCAGAGAAATTATTCTACTACTGAAAAAGAACTTTTAGCTATTGTTTTTGATTTAGAAAAGTTTCGATCTTATTTGCTTGGTACTAAAAGCATTGTTTACTCTGATCATGCAGCTCTTCGTTATTTGATGACGAAGAAAGAGGCAAAACCAAGATTAATAAGATGGATACTTCTCTTGAGTGAATTTGGTTTGGAGATCAAAGACGAAATAGGGACATAAAATCGTGTCACAGATCATTTGAGTCATTTAGTTTCTGTGGAGGATGAACTTCATCTGCAGGAAATGTTCCCTGACAAGCAATTGTTCTCTACGAGTGTGACATTACCTTGGTATGCGAATATTGTAAATTATTTGGTTACTAATATGTTACCTCTTGGTTTGTCTAAGGCTCAAAGAGATAAGATCAAGACTGATGCCAAATACTATGTGTGGGATGACCCATACTTATGGAAGCATTGTGCAGATCAAGTGATAAGAAGGTGCGTTCCTGAAAATGAAATTATTTCTATTCTCACCTTTTGTCATTCTTATGCTTGTGGAGGTCACTTTGGAGCTAAGAGGACAGCGAGAAAAGTGCTAGAATGTGGTTTCTATTGGCCATCTTTATTTTGAGATTCATATTCTATTTGTAAGTCATGTGATCATTGTCAAAAGACAGGTAATATATCCTAAAGGAATGAGATGCCACAAAACCCTATACTATTTTGCAAAACTTTTGATGTTTGGGGCATCAATTTCATGGGATCGTTCCCTGTATCTTTCGGTTATGTTTACATTTTGCTTGCTGTTGATTATGTCTCAAAATGGGTGGAAGCTAAAGCTACTAGGACTGATGATTCTAAAGTTGTTACAGATTTTATCAAATCTAACATATTCTCCAGGTTTGGAATTCCAAGAGCTCTAATAAGTGATCGAGGCACTCACTTTTGCAATAGAACTATGGAGACTTTGCTAAGAAAGTACTATGTGACCCATAAGGTGTCAACTGTCTATCATCCGCAAACTAGTAGACAAGCGAAAGTGTCAAATCGAGAGATCAAGTCCATCATTGAAAAGATGGTCACTCCAAGTAGAAAAGATTGGAGTTCGCACTTGGATGAAGCCTATTGGTATGTCACTTTATCGATTGGTCTTTGGGAAACCATGCCACCTTCCAGTTGAGTTAGAACACAAGGCTTATTGGGCTATCAAGTGTTTCAACATGAAGATGGATGAAAGTGGAGAACACAGGAAATTGCAACTACAAGAGTTAGAGGAAATTCTCAACGATGCCTATGAGAGTGCAAGGATTTACAAGGAAAGGACAAAGGCTTTTCATGACAAGATGATCTCTAGGAAGGAGTTTAAAGTTGGTCAAAAGGTCCTTCTATATCATTCATGGCTTCATTTGTTTTCGGGTAAGTTGCTGATGAGTTCCAAATATTGCATATTTTGGCCCCATAATTTACATTTATTAGCTTAGGAATTTGTTACTTAAAGTTGTTTTTCATTGGTTTACAGGTTCATAAGCACTTGGAAAGGAGTTTCACTAAATTTCCAGAATTTCCCATACAGATCAGTCATTTTTTGCAGATTAAACTGTACTGATTTAGGAAGAACCAGGAGATGAGCCATATATGCTTGGAAAGATCCGGATGTCTATTTTCTGGGGAATTTTACAGCTTGTAAAAATGATTTTTCTAGAGAAAGTTATGGTAGTTTTAGTAGACGAAGGTCAAGCTGTGCATGATTTCAGCATGACAGATCAACCATATTTTAGGATTAAATTGTATTGATTCAGGAAGAACCAGGAGATGAGCCATATTTTCTCGGAAAGGTCAAGCTGTGCATGATTTTTCTATAGAAAGTTATGGCAGTTTACGTAGACAAAGGTCAGGTTGTGCATGATTTCAGCGTGGTAGAAGTGATTTTTGCGGATTTAAAATGTAATACTTCAGGAAGAACTAGGAGATAAGCCATATATGCTTGGAAAGATCCGGATGTCTATTTTCTGAAGAATTTTACGGCTCATAAATATGATTTTTCTAGAGAAAGTTATGGCAATTTTAGTAGACAAAGGTCAGGCTGTGCGGGATTTCAGCGTGGGCAGAAGTTTTGGAGGGCATGTGAAGGCTTAAATCCCACATCCCACATCAGTTGGAAACAAATTTCTATATCCCACATCCCACATCGAATTGGAAACACATTGCACTCATGGTGTTTTCCTATAAAAGGCCTACTCCACTTCAGCTTTGAGGATCATTTGGGAGCAGATCCAGAGGGCCTTTAGGAGCAATCTAGAGGGCCTTTAGGAGCAATCCGGAGGACTTTTGGAGGGCGAGCTGGGGAATCTCCAAGGTTTTGCTACCAAGGGAGGATGCTTACAGCGAGATCAACTCTTTCCCATGAGATTTTTGTTGTCCATTATATTTATGGGTAACTAAATTCTCAAGTGGGGCTAGGGATGAACTTGCATAGTTAATGGTATTTTTGTTTATTTTTAATTTATGTATTTGAGTTTCAATTACTATAACTCTATTGTTTTATCATTTGTAATTCATTGGTGATTTTTTCTTTTCTGAATAATCTTAGAATTTATTCTGTTTATAGATTCAGTCATGTTTTTTCTATTGAATGGTTTAGCTCTTTGATTATGTTTGGATTAATTATTTATCTATATTGATTTAGTTATTTGCTGCAATATTGCTTCCAGAGTATATTTTCGTCATTGGATTTTCTCAATAGTGATAATAATTCATGTATTTTAAAAGTGGTAAATGATTTTCCAAAGGGTTACATTTGGTTTAACCTTGGTTTATAAATCTACATCTTCCGATTTGGAATTATGGAAATTGATTTCCTAATTGAGTTATTCAATGAATTAAGAGTAAGTAAAATACTGGATTTGTGCAAGGGCTTCCCGATGCTTTACTGTTTATCAAATTTGCTTTAATTTAATTCATATTTAAAATTAATCTTTATTCTCCATCAATCATTCGATATTGTTCTTTAGTTTCTTTGTTCTTTTTACTATTCTTTTAATTTGTCTCCCTGTGGAATCGACACCCCAAAGCTGTGCTACAACTTATGAGTTATTCTTTGGGCGTAATCAAATTTTGACGCCATTGTCGCATAGACGGTAGAAGAATTACTAGATAGTTTTTCTTTTCAGCAGTTTGTAAAGGCGGTAACTTCGTTCCTTCTTTTAGCTTGCTGCATTATTATTTTTTTTTTCTCTTTCTTCTTTTTCTCTTCTTTCTTTTTATAGTATTTTTATTATGTTGTGACTTTGCATGCCAAGATATAGAGACGCTTTAGGTAGATTTTCTTGTAAGCCTGTGCTAGAGTCAGAATCACACTTTCTAAATCCTTTATTTGACAATCCATCTAGTCCTGAAGAAATGAGTGAACACGAAGATCAACCCACTAGAACCCTTCAGGATTACCTCCACCCTACACGCATAGCCACACCATCATGCATCATGTTTCCAGCTAATACTCACCAATTGGATCTTAAAACAGGGATAATACAGTTACGCCTTACGTTTCATGGCTTGGAAAATGAAAACCTTTATGTACACATTAGGGAATTTGAGGAAGTAGTTTCGAATTTTCATAGTCAAAATGAATCTGATGACATTGTGAGACTTAAGTTCTTTCCTTTCTCTTTGAAGGATAGAGCTAAGAGTTAGCTATACTCACTGGGACCATGATCTATTGGGTCATGGAATGAGTTGACTCGGGTCTTCTTTAATAAATATTTTCCCCAATATAAGACCAATGCTTTAAGAGGGCAAATCTTTACCTTTGCACAAAAGGACAATGAGACTTTGTATCAGTCTTGGGAGAGATTTAAGGAGTTGTTGAGTATGTGCCCTCACCATAGGTATGAGAATTGGTGCTTAGTGAGCTATTTTTATGAGGAACTTACATATAGGTAGTGCCAATTTTTGGAGATGCTGTGTAATGGTGAGTTCTTACAAAAAGATCTTGATGAGGCCATAGAATACCTCAATAAGCTTGCTGAAAAAGCCCACACTTGGACTGGACCTAGTGCTACTAAAAGAACAAATAGGTCATGACCTATAGGAAACCCAAATGGTGGTGGAATTTACCATCTTAGGGAAAAGGATAACCTAAAGGCTAAGGTTGAGATGCTCACTAGGGAGCTAGATGTGTTAAAGACTAAGGGCTTAAAGCCAACAAACATGGCTAATCATGCAAAGTCTTTTGGACCATGTTTTGTGTGTGGTGGGGTAGATCATCTCACCCAAGAGTGTGCCACATTTACTGAGATGAGAGGGTTGTATGAGGAACATTGTAATGCCTTAGGTATGTACAAGAAGCCTTTTTCACCTTTCTCTGATACTTATAATCTGGAGTGGCGCAATCACCCCAATTTTAGTTGGAAGTCTGAAAACCAGCTGCCTGCACAACCCCCTAGATCATATCCTGCACCATATCATGCACATGCATCTTCTAGAAGTCCTTTCGAAGAAACTTTGCATGCTTTTATTGAGGCACAGGGTAAGACTAATCAAATATTTGAATCCTTGATTACGCAGGTTGTTGAAGAAAATAAGGAGATAAAGAGTCAAGTGTCCGAATTGATGAGCTTCTTGAGTGTGAATGAGAAAGGTAAGTTCCCTTCTCAAGCTCAGTCCACACCCCATGGTCTGCAAGAGAATTTGAAGGAGGTGAATGCCATTGTGACACAAAGTGGTATGTCATTACACATCCCAACAACGAACAAATCAGAGGATGTGAAAAAGGGTCAAGATAGTAATGATGACGATAGCCACCAGGCATACATGATTGACTCACTCCTGGATAAGGGAGTTTCTATATCTCCAAAGCATCCAAGCACCAAATTGGGCATTGAAGCAGTTGCAGGTGCATTCAACTTATGCTTTTCTGGGAGGGAATAAGAGCGTCTGGCTGAAGACGTAAAACTTAGCACTCATGGGAGGCACCCCACAGCTTATCCTTTTGTTTTTATTGTTTTTCATATTTCTTTTACTGTTTATTATTAGTATTTTGTTGTTTTCCAGTACTATCTTAGTATTTCTTTTTCAGGGACAATGTGGGCATCAGTTCAAGTTTGGGGGTATGCTATGAGCCATGCCTGCCCAGCTAGTTCTCCATCTCCCAGGTCAGCTCTTTCCATGTTATTCACACATTGAGGACAATGTGTCATTTAAGTTTGGGGGTATGGGAGACACATTTACACACACCTTGTCCCAGTTTTTTTTTTATTATTGTTTAAAGAGAAAATAAATGCATGCTCATGTTATTTTGAAATTTTGGTTGATCTAAACGAATACTGTAATGTGATGTCATTGGTAAGCTTAAAATCTTGAACATATGATTTGATGAAAAAGTTTTAAAATTTTGTTACTTACCTTAGGCATTTGAGAATTCACAAGTTTAATCTAATTTGACACGAGCACATTAGCACATAATTGTGTGGGGTATGACATGTGATTTTAATATGTAGGTTTTCATGACTTAACTGAAACCGGATGACTTGTTAGATGAACACTTGGGCATAGAAAAGTAGAAAAATTATATATAAAAAAAGAGAGAAAAATGCTAATGATGATCATTGATAAACTTTTCACTAAGTAATTGAACCTTTTGTCTCAGTAAGCAGTGAGTGTTCACATCAAAAGGTGGGAATTTTATTCATAATGATCATTGAGAAAATTTTCACTGAGTAACTGGACGTCTTGCCTTAGTAAGCAGTGAGTGTTCACATCAAAAGATGGCAATTTTGCTTGGTAGTATTAAGGCCAGTTTAGTTTCGTAGCCTTTTTTACTCGAATAAGTAAGTCCTTAGAGGTGTCTTTACACCTAATGCCCTAAAACCGTTTGGTTTGGGAGTCATTGACTTAACACTCACTACATGGGTCCATTAGAAAGCTTAAGGGAACTAAACATAGCAGAGCTTTATAATAAAAGAGAGAAGAAAATAAAACTATGTCATCGTTGTTCATTCTGATGAGAAATTCAGTGAATCTTAAGACATGGAGACATGACACATTGAAGTTATTTGGAAGCCTCATCTTTATATGCTAATTCACTTTACACTGAGTTAGACTTGTGATACCTTAGCTGGCCTCTTGTAATTAATTAATTTTAAAATTCCTATTCATTGCAAATATGGGTTTACATTTTAAGCTTGCTCATGACTGAATATCATGCTTTTGTGTGATGCTTAAATTTTAGGATACCATGAATGATGGATTTATCTTTGTGTTCGTTGTTTTTCATTTAGTTTATTTTTTTATTTTGTTTTGCTAAGGGACTAGCAAAATGTAAGTGTATGTGTGTGCCTCAGTGTGCCTAGCGCATAAGTGCTGAACAAGGGGCGGTGAGGCGCTAGGCAAAGCTCCTTTACACCATGTTCTGGACGGTGCGGTGCTGGTGGAGGGGCGGTGCAGCGCTGCCCTTCTTCAAACTGCATCCTTGCTGGGCAGTGCGGTGCTAGTGAAGGGGTAGTGTGGCGCACACTGATGCTGCTTGATGAGAGTCATAAAATGCATCTTAATAGTACTTAATTGTTATCATTTTAGGGTTGATCTAGGTTTTAATTGCACTTTTATACATTAACAACTCTAAAGTATCATTCTTGGATCATTGATCTATTCAGTGCATTTTCAGGTACTTTAAGCTCAAAAGAGGAGGAAAAGTTATCATTTCTTGAGGCACAAAAACTCAAGGCATACTGGAGTGAAAGAATACTTCCGGAAGGACAAGATATAGGGCTTAAAAGAGCAACAGCTGCTGCCTGCACTGGAAAGGAGTTTCACTAAATTGCCTGTACCGATCAATCATCTTTGCAAATTTCTGTGTTGATACAAGAAGAACCAGGAGATGATCCATATATGATTAGAAAGATTCAGAAGTCTATTCTCTAGAGAATTTTACGGTTTGAAAAAATGAATTTTCTAGAGAAAGTTATGGTGGTTTAAGTAGACAAAGGTCGGGCTGTGCGGGATATCAGCGTGAAGGGCATGTGAAGGCTTAAATCCCACATCCCACATCAGTTAGAAACATATTTCTATATCCCACATCCCACATCGGATTGGAAACACATTGCACTCGTGGTATTTGCCAATCTAAGACCCACTCCACTTCAGCTTTAAGGACCATCGGAGAATCTGAGATCATTTGAGATCATCAGAAAGTGAATCCAGAGGGCCTTTAGGAGCAATTCAGATGGCCCTTAAGAGGAATCCGAAGCACTTTTGGAGGGCAAACTGAGGAATCACCAAAGCTTTCGCTACCACGGGGGAGATGATCGTTGAGAGGCCGGAGGCAACTCGAGGACGCATAAGCCCCATGGCCGGCTAGTCTCCAAGCAAGGCGAAGGGATAAATCCCTAGGTGTAGTTGTTCTTATTTTCCTTTATTTGATTTAGTTGTAGTTTGGTATTATTTTCATTAAACATTGTTATTTTTTATTCTTTAATTTAATTAGTAGATTTCTTATTAGTCCGGTGATTGCATGCTTCTTTTCCATATAAGTCTAGTCATGCTCTTCTTATGTGTATTTGTTTGGGTGTGATTGAGTCCGGTAGATCTCTTTTATAGATTTGTCTATTGTTGTGATATTATCATTTAGATATATCATTGTCTTTTGATAATTTATAAGTTAGGTCATGTGTGCTTGAAAGTAAAGAATAATTTATATCAATTACATTAGGGTTTATACATGTGCTTTAATTGAATATTTGCCGATTGCCTATTTGGGATGTGAAACTTGCAATCGAGATAAAAACAACTGAATCAAGTTAGGATTAGGGCAACGAACCTAGGGAGGATTTTTGAAACTTTGTTGTTTCTTTACCATTATATTATTCAAATATTTACATAATTACAATTTTCTCACAATTCAGATTCTGTCATTTGATCTTTATCGTTTGTGTTGAGGTTCACACCTTCTCTTGTAGTTATCTTGTTTCCCTGTGGAATCGACACCCCAAAGCTATACTACAATTACCGCATTATACTTTGGGTGTAATCAAATTTTGGCACCGTTGCCAGGTAGATGCGCTTAAGTACAAGGAAGATTGTCAACTTTGAGACATGACGGTAGAAGAATTGTAGATAGTTTTTTTTTCAGAAGTTTGTAAAGGCGGTAGCTTCGTTCCTTCTTTTAGCTTGCTGCATTAATTTTTATTTTATTTTATTTTATTCCTTCTTTTTATAGTATTTTTTTGTTATTTATTTATTTTATTTTGTGATCTTGCATGCCCAGTTATAGAGACACTTTGGGTAGATTTGCTTATAGGCTTGTGCTAGAGACAGAATTAAATTCTTTTCTAAATCCATTATTTGATAATCCATCTAGTCCCGAAGAAATGAGTGAACATGAATATCAACCCCCTAAGACTCTTCAGGATTACCTCAACCCTTCACGCACAGCCACACCATCATGCATTATGTTTCCAGCCAATACTCGCCAACTAGATTTTAAAACAGGGATGATACAATTACTGCCTACGTTTCATGGCTTGGACAATGATAACCCATATGTGCACATTAGAGAATTTGAGGAAGTAGTCGTGACTTTTCAAAGTCAAGTTGAAACCGATGACATTGTGAGGCTTAAGTTCTTTCCTCTCGCTTTGAAGGATAGAGCTAAGAGTTGGCTATACTCACTAAGACCACGATCTATTGGATCATGGACTGAGATGACTCGAATTTTCTTTAACAAATACTTTCCCCAACATAAGACCAACACTTTAAAAAGGCAAATCTCCACCTTTGCACAAAAGGATAGTGAGACTTTATATCAGTCTTGGGAGAGTTTTAAGGAGTTATTGAGTATGTGCCCTCACCATGGGTATGAGAGTTGGCGCTTGGTGAGCTATTTTTATGAGGGACTTACATATAGAGAGCGCCAATTCGTAGAGATGATGTGTAATGGTGAATTTTTGGAGAAAGATCCTGATGAGGCTATAGAGTACCTCAATGAGCTTGCTGAAAAAGCTCACACTTGGACTGGACCTAGTACTACTGAAAGCACAAATAGGTCACGACCTATAGGGAACCCAAATGGTGGTGGAATTTACCATCTTAGGGAAAAGGATAACCTTAAGGCCAAGGTCGAGATGCTCACTAGGGAACTAGAGGTATTAAAGACTACGAGCTTAAAGGCAACACACGTGGTTAATCATGCAAAATCTTTTGAACCATATTTTGTGTGTGGTGGGGTAGATCATCTCTCCCAAGAGTGTCCCACATTTTCTGAGATGAGAGGGATGTATAAGGAACAATGTAATGCCTTAGGCATGTACAAGAAGCCTTTGACACCCTTCTCTGATACTTATAATCCGGGATGGAAAAATCACCCCAATTTCAACTGAAAGTCTGAAAACCAGCAGCTTGCATAACCCCCTGCACCATATCATGAACCCGTGTCTTCTATGAGTTCTTTAGAAGAAACTTTACATGCTTTTATTGAAGCACAGGGGAAGACTAATCAAAGACTTGAATCTTTAATTGTGCAAGTTGTTGAAGAACATAAAAAGATAAAGAGCCAAGTGTCCAAGTTAATGAGCTACTTGAGTGTGACTGAGCAAAGTAAGTTCCCTTCTCAAGCTCAGTCCACATCTCATGGTCAGCATCTGGTGCAACAGAATGTGAAGGAGGTGAATGCCATTGAGATAGTAAGTGGTAAGTTATTACATATCCCAATAACGAAAAAATCAGAGGATGTGGACGAAAGCCACCAAACATACATGATGGACTCATTCATGGAAAAGGTCCAACACCTTAATCCATTGGAGTCCACCCTCACTCATGGCTTTACAAGAGCATATATCAAGCCAGAATTTGTAGGTGTTACTGATGACATCCTTGAGGCCTCTTAAAAACATACAAGCACCAAATTTAGCAATGAAGCAGTGGCGGGTGCATTCAACCTATGCTTTTCTAGGAGGGAATAAGAGTGTCTGGCTGAAGATGTAAAACTTAGTGCTCATGAGAGGCCCCTCACAGCATATCCTTTTATTATTATTGTTTTTCTTTCTTGTTTATTATTCGCATTTTTTTTTTCTGTTTTTCAGTATTAACTTAGTATTTCCTTTTCAAGGAAAAATGTATGAAGCAGTTCAAATGGTGGAGCACAATTTTCAGCTTCTGTATACCTTTGGCTACAAAGGGAGTCTCCTTTACTCTTTCTTTCACATTGAGGTCAATGCAATTTTTAAGTTGGGGGTGGAGGAAACGCATCTCTTTGTTTCCATATTCTTTATTTCCATACATTTTTTTTCCTTTTTCCATTGAATTGCTTGGTGTCATCTTCCTTGATTGTTTGTGTTTAGCATGCTTGGTGTTAGTCTTAGAGTCAATTTACATGTCAATGATATAAACTTAATTGAGATAGTAGATAGTATGTAGAAGAAGTTAAATCTTGCTTCGGTTTGAAATTAATTTAAGTATCAATCTTCATTTGGTTTGAGACTCTAGTTTGTGGTAAGATTATATGATTAGTCTTAAACATTTAGAGAAATTTTATGTGTGATTGTTTTATGAATACTTTTGTGGTCTTGACAAGCTCTAGGACTTACTTGATAATCACTTGAGGCGAATTCCTAGAATGCACACTACTTAGGATATGATATAGGCCATTTTTGAACCGTTTGAGCCTTTCAAACCTACCATTGCTATATTTATCGCTAGTCACCTATTTGAGCTTTTTCTTGAAAAAGAATTTGAGGCTTGTTTCTTTCAATAGCCCATTCACTCACCTTCATGAGCCTAAAAATATTTATCCTTACTTTTCTTTTAAAAGAACTTAGTTATACACATTTGTTGAGAAGCACTTAAAAGGAGTAAGGATGGAAATATGAAAAAAAAAAATATATATATATATATATATATCACTACCCGGCTCTACCACAACCCAAGTACATTAAAAGAGATAAGTTGGGGGTTGTGGAAAAGAAAAGAAAAGAAAAGAAAAAAAAATGAAAAATGAGGTGAATGGTCTTATGCCAAAATACAAAAGAAAAGAAAAAGAGAAGTGAATTATGGCAAAGAAGAAGAAAAGAAAAGAAAAGTGGTGACTTATTGAGAGATATGCTCTTATAAAAAATGGTTAAAAGAGTTGGGTGTTGAAGTAAGGTTATCAAGTGCTTAAAGTGGTTGTGTTTAAAACTAAGAGATTGAGTTCTTTTACTTGTGAATCCTTCCCGTTCTTTCTTAACCTTTACCTTAGCCTAACGTTACAAGCTTATTAAAGACCTATTGATCCAATGTAATGTGATTTTTCTACAATAGTGGAGAGTGATTGGAAAAGTGAGCCTATGGAGCTTGTTTTTGTGATTGATGTCACGCAATTTATTATGTTTTTAGAGGCCAAGACTTGTATTCATGAATGTTATGCATAAAATCATCCTGGTGTTCGGATTAATAGTTTGTGGTAAGATGGATGTTAAGAGTCAATAACGATTTTAAGATTGATGTTTTGATTACTTTTGGATTTTGTTGAAATTTATTGATTCTTTGTGTCGTGTGTTATGTGCAATTTTTGAGACAAAATGTGAATTACTCTTGGTTAACACTAATATTACTTTTCATTTACTTTGATTCTCACCGTAGAATTCATCTCTTGTTTTCGCTTGAATTGCTAGGTACTAGCAATAAGCTAGTTAGGGGTTGTGATGAGAGTCATAAAATGCATCTTAACAGTACTTAATTGTTATCATTTTAGGGTTGATCTAGGTTTTAATTGCACTTTTATACGTTAACAACTCTAAAGTATCATTCTTGGATCATTGATCTATTTCGGTGCATTTTCAGGTACTTTAAGCTCAAAAGAGGAGGAAAAGTTATCATTGCTTGAGGTACAAAGACTTGAGACATACTGGAGTGAAGGAATGCTTCCAGAAAGACAAGAAGAGGGGCTTAAAAGAGCAACAGCTGCTGCCCACACTGGAAAAGAGTTTCACTAAATTGCCAGAATTTCCCGAACAAATCAATCATCTTTGCAAATCAAACTGTGTTGATACAAGAAGAACATGGAGATGAGCCATATATTCTTAGAATGATCCGGAAGTCTATTTTCTGGAGAATTTTATGGTTTGTAAAATTGATTTTTCTAGAGAAAGTTATGGCGGTTTAAGTAGACAAAGGTCAGGCTGTGCAGGATTTCAGCGTGAAGGGCATGTGAAGGCTTAAATCCTGCATCCCACGTCGGTTAGAAACACATTTCTATATCCTACATCCCACATCGGATTGGAAACACATTGCACTCATGGTATTTTCCTATATAAGACCCACTCCACTTCAGCTTTAAGGACCATCGGAGAATCTGAGATCATCTGAGATCATCAGAAAGTGAATCTAGAGGGCCTTTAGGAGCAATCCAGAGGGCCCTTAGGAGGAATCCGAAGTACTTTTGGAGGGCAAGCTGAGGAATCACTGAAGCTTTCGCTACCAAGGGGGAGATGATCGTTGAGAGGCCGGAGGCAACTCGAGGACGCATGAGCCCCATGGCCGGCTAGTCTCCAAGCAAGGCGAAGGGATGAATCCCTAGGTGTAGTTGTTCTTATTTTCCTTTATTTGATTCAGTTGTAGTTTGGTATTATTTTCAATAAACATTGTTATGTTTTATTCTTTAATTTAATTAGTAGATTTCTTATTAGTCCGGTGATTGCATGCTTCTTTTCCATATAAGTCTAGTCATGCTCTTCTTATATGTATTTTTTTGGGTGTGATTGAGTCCGGTAGATCTCTTTTATAGATTTGTCCATTTCTGCAATATTATCATTTAGATATATCATTGTCTTTTGATAATTTATAAGTTAGGTCATGTGTGCTTGAAAGTAAAGAATAATTCATATCAATTACATTAGGGTTTATACATGTGCTTTAATTGAATATTTGCCGATTGCCTATTTGGGATGTGAAACTTGCAATCGAGATAAAAACAATTGAATCAAGTTAGGATTAGGGCAACGAACTTAGGGAGGATTTCTAGAACCTTGTTGTTTCTTTACCATTATATTATTCAAATATTTACACAATTACAATTTTCTCATAATTCAGATTCTGTCATTTGATCTTTATCGTTTGTGTTGAGGTTCACACCTTCTCTTGTAGTTATCTTGTTTCTCTATGGAATCGACACCCCAAAGCTGTACTACAATTACCACATTATATTTTGGGCATAATCACTGCCCTTCACACAGCAGTATGCACTCCTTTGCCTTGTTGATTAGAGGTGTGCACACACACTCAAATGGATGCACACACATGTGTGCACTCCTTTAACATGCTTTATTTTAATCTTCCAACCTTGGTTTAGACTTTAACCATATTTGAACCATGTTTAGACCATGTTTAACCCTTAGACAAATACCAACAATCTCTACCTTTGTCTAAGCATTTAAACCCGAACCATTGTGCAGAGAACTTCAGGATCTAAACTCATCTTGAGTCATCGTTCAACCGACTCTATTCCTAAGAAGTCTAAAGCAATGATTGAACCTTCTTAGAGGTAGAACCTTGGTGCCTAAATCTTCAGGACTTTCCTCCGTGGTCTTCTTGTCAACATGAATGCATCCTTTCGTACCATTTTTTTGGAATGTAATGATACCGAACATCCATATGCTTCGTCCCCTCATGGAACACCGGATTCCTCAACAAGTGCCACGCACTTTGGCTATCAAAAGACACCACCACCTGCTCCTTTAGGACCTCCCACTCATCCAATAACCCTTTGCACCACATAGCCTCCTTTATGGCTTCCGTAGCTGCTATGCATTCTGCCTAGGTTGTTATGAGTGCTACCATTGACTGCCATTGAGCCTTTAAGTACCTCAGCAACCACTTCATCCCAAGCCAATGCTTCTTTCCGGGACTACACACAAATTTGCTGAGAACACCCATTGCCTAAGAAACCTTTAACCAGTTTCTCTCATTTTATTGGATTATACACATCCCAAGGATCTTTTGTATAAGGCTGAGATCCTTCCTCTCGTACTCCTCACTGAGTTGAGATGTAAAACTTTTCATCCTCTTCCTGTTGTTCCAAACCAACAACACATCAATGACATAGATGAGGATACTCACCATCTTCTCCACCTTCTGTCCAGGTGAGAAATTTTATGTGAAATCTATGTCTTTTCTTCTTGTGAACCCCTTCACCACCAGCCTAGCCTTGTTTCGGACTTCATCTCCTGGAGGGTACCCTTCTTTGATCTTGTAAGTGCACTTACATTCCACAACTTTCTGCTTTCCTGGAATTTTCACCAATTCCGAGAAGTTGTTATTCCTCAAAGAATTCATTTCTTCCTCCATAGCTAGCTTCCATCTTGGCAAATCCTTACATCCCATGGCATCAATGTAAGTCTCTTGTTCACTCATCTCTCCTTCTGTCCAAGGAGTTGTTGCATCCACAGCATCCGCAAAACCATATCTTGAAGGTGGTCCTACCAGCCTTCTTTCCCGGTCTCTTGTGAGCTGATAGTCCTTGCGACTCCCTACATCATCCTTTTTCAGTTCAGCCTCCTCATGAGTGTCCTGAGCTTGGCATTCATCAATGGGCTCTACCTGGTCCGAACCCTCTTGCCTTCCTTGCTCTACCTGAACCGAATTCTTTTTGATGCTATACTCCACAAATACCGATCTGGTTTGCTCACTAGCCCCTACAGGGTTAGTTTTCTCCAAGTAGGGAAATAACAATTCATTAAAATTAACTTCCCTACTTATTATGAGTTTCAATCCTTCTTTCTCTAAGGACCACAATCTATACCTCTTAGCCCCTTCCCCATATCCTAGAAACTCATATTTTCTAGATCCTGGGCTAAGCTCATCATCCTTTTGATGTGCATACGAAGCACACCCAAAAGTCCTAAGGTTTTCCAACTCAGGAGGTTTTCCACTCCACATCTCTTCGGGAGTCTAAAGCTCTAAAGCTCTAGAGGGTGATCTATTAACCAAATATGTAGTAGTAGACACAACTTCCCCCCAAAAACATTTGGGTGATCCGGATCCATTTAACATGCACCTAACCTTTTCCATACGGCTTTTATTCATCCACTCAGCAACTCCATTTTGCTGAGGGGTTTCCACAACCGTCCTATGTCTTAGAATCCCATTTAACCTACAAAATTGATCAAGTTCTTGGTTAAAAATTTCTAAGCCATTATCGATTCTTAACACCTTAACTACCCTGCCCATTTGAGTCTCTACTAGCCCTTTCCACACCACTAATTTATTCAAAGCATCTGATTTATTTTTAACTAAATAAACCCAAACCTTTCTTGAATAATCATCAATTAAAGATAGAAAGTAAATGTTACCTCCTTGTGTTGGTGTCCTTGCTGGTCCCCAAAGGTCCACATGAATGTAGTCAAGAATGCCCTTAGACTTGTTCACTCCGGTATTGAAGCTGACCCGGTGTTGCTTCTCAAGAATCCCCAAAGGTCTACCTCTTGATTTCTCTCGGTAGTTGCTGGCCTTCCTCTTACGAACAGCCCATCTCCACTTGATGTCTCCTTCATCTTGGCTTTGAAATCATGTGCTCTTATGGCATTGATCACAATCTCCTTTGTTAAAGTATCCCTTCCATACTTAATTGCATTAATCAAATTATTAAAGCAATCAAGAAGAGAATTTAACAAAATAACAGCCAATTGTTCATCCGAAAATGTAATGCTACAGCTATTCAAATCTTGAACTAGCTTATTAAAGAAGATAAATCTTATTAAGGAGAGTTTTGGTAAGAAACAACTCATCCAGTTTCTTCTATATGACAGCCGGATCTTTCGAGTCTTCGCACTTCCTTGTGACACTATCCGACATATGCAAGAAAATGGTGCTCTAAGCCATCTTCTTCATCTCAATCTGCTGGTCCTCTGTGACACTTGCTGGAAAAGCATCATCTTCTCTAATAGCCAAGTCCACTTTCTGTTGCATTAGAACCCGCCTTGATCTTCCGCTTCCAACAGGAAAAATCTCCCTTTCCATCAAATTTCTCAACCACAAAATTTGAAGCCATCTTTGCGGACAAGATCCCAGATTTATGCAATACCCACAAATGCTTTCTTCTAAACCTCAAGAACATGATCGAAGATGGATCTTAACACCGTTCTTAAACCACCCTCAAGAACATGATCTGATCTTGATCTTTACTCCGTTCTTGAATCACCCAAGAAGTTGATCTTTGATTCTTGGAGTCTTGGCTCCGTCACCTTCTTGTTCTTGCTCCGATACCCCGGTTGTGCTAGCTCTGATACCACTGTTGGTAGTATCTCTTCCAGCTCTGATACCACTGTTTGGAAATCACCTTCACAAGATGCCCAGGTGGTGATCTTCCAAACACCCAAGTCTAGAATGACTTGTAAAAAGAAATACAGCAATCGAAAGCAAGAAAGAAAAGAAGACAAGCGATTTGTTATCGAGGTTCGGTAATAGCCTACGTCCCTGTGAGTTCCTCTAAACTCTTTGCACTAAATCAATGGTTCTTTACAATTCAGTAACCCTCTCTAAGAAGCTCAAGTTCTTAAAGAAACAAAGAAGAGAAGAAAGAAGATGATAAGAACTATTACAATGCTCTCTATCTATACTACTCTCTCTTCTTTACAACCAGCCTCTCTACAATGAGTCCCTCTTGTGTTTTGTGTCTTTACACTCTCACATAATTCTCTCTTGTATTGTTGTCTTGTCACTCTTTACAATTGATCTCAAATTATATCATAATGTTATGTTGATAATGAAGCTAGGTGACCCTTTATATAGTGCACCAACTTCTTATCCAATCTTGAGAGTCAATCTCCACCCTTAGATCTTGATGACCACTTAACCATGGCCCTCCATCAATCCTAAGTGGTTTGGTGCATTTTAACCTTGCATTCATACACCTAAGAGAAGGCTTAACCAAGTTGTATGTGTGTGCCTCGGTGTGCCTAGCGCCTAGGCGCTGAACAGAGGCCGGTGAGGCGCTAGGCAAAGCTCATTTGCACCACATTCTGGATGGTGCGGTGCTGGTGAAGGGGTAGTGTGGTGCTGCCCTTCTTCAAACTACATCCTTGCTGGGTGGTGCTGCACTAGTGAAGGGGCAGTGTGGCACACACTGATGTTGCCCTTCACACAGCAATGCGCACTCCTTTGCCTTGTTGATTAGGGGTGTGCACACACACCCAAATGGATGCACACACATGTGTGCACCCCTTGAACATGCTGTATTTTAATTTTCCAACCTTAATTTAGACTTTAACCATGTTTGAACCATATTTAGAACATGTTTAAACCTTAGACAAATACCAACAGGTTTACAGGTTCACAAGCACTTGGAAAGGAGTTTAACTAAATTGCCATAATTGCCCGTACAGATCAGTCATTTTTATAGATTAAACTATATTTATTTAGGTAGAACCAGGAGATAAGCCATATATTCTTAGAAAGATCCAGAAGTCTATTTTTTGGAGAATTTTATGGCTCATAAAAATGATTTTTCTAGAGAAAGTTATGGTAGTTTAAGTAGACAAAGGTCAGGCTGTGTGTGATTTCAACGTGGTAGAAGTGATTTTTACGGATTTAAATTGTAATGATTCAGGAAGAACCAAGAGATGAGCCATATATGCTTGGAAAGATCCGGATGTCTATTTTCTGGGGAATTTTACGGCTCATAAATATGATTTTTCTAGAGAATGTTATGGCAGCTTTAGCAGACAAAGGTCAGGCTGTGCGAGATTTCAATGTGGGCAGAAGTTTTGAAGGGCATATGAAGGCTTAAATCCCACATCCCACATCGGTTGGAAACACATCTCTATATCCCACATCCCATATCGGATTAGAAACACATTGCACTCGTGGTGTTTCCCTATAAAAGGCCTACTCCACTTCAGCTTTGAGGATCATATGGAGCAGATCCAGAAGGCTTTCAGGAGCAATCCAGAGGGCCTTTAGGAGGAATCTGGAGGACTTTTGGAGGGCAAGCTAGGGAACGAGGCTTTGCTACCAACGGAGGATACTCACAGCGAGATCAACTCTTTTCCTTGAGATTTTTGTTATCCATTATATTTATGGGTATTTAAATTCTCAAGTGGGGCTAGGGATGAACTTGCATAGTTAATGGTATTTTTGTTTATTTTTAATTTATGTATTTGAGTTTCAATTACTAGAACTTTGTTGTTTTATCATTTGCAATTCATTGGTGATGTTTTCTTTTCCGAATAATCTTAGAATTTATTCTGTTTATAGATTCAGTCATGCTTTTTCTATTGAATGGTTTAGCTCTTTGATTATGTTTAGATTAATTATTTATCTATATTGATTTAGTTATTTGCTGCAATACTGCTTTCTGAGTATATTGTCATCGTTGGATTTTCTCAGTAGTGATAATAATTCATGTATTTAAAAAGCAGTAAATGATTTTTCAAAGGTTTACATTTGGTTTAATGTTGGTTTATAAATCTACATCTTCCGATTGAGAATTATGGAAATTGAGTTCCCAATTGAGTTATTCAATGAATTAAGAGTAAGCAAAATACCGGATTTGTGCAAGGGATTCCCGATGCTTTACTGTTTATCAAATTTGCTTTAATTTAATTCGTATTTAAAATTAATCTTTATTCTCCATCAATCATTCGATATTGTTCTTTAGTTTCTTTGTTCTTTCTACTATTCTTTTAATTTGTCTCCCTGTGGAATTGACACCCCAAAGCTGTGCTATAACTACCCCGCGTTATTGTTTGGGTGTAATCAGTTGCTTTCTCGTTGGATTAGATCTTTTGTTGTTACTAATATTTTTCCTCATGGTGCAGTTGAAATTCAAATTTTAGCAACTTCTAAAGTGTTCAAGGGTCATTGGCAAAAATCTACCTAAATTAATAAGCAAATAATTGAACGGTTTTACTTGTAAGTGCACAAGGTCAACTTAGTAGTATAGTGTGCAAAATGCGAGGTCATCTCCACAGGGATTGGTAAAGTTCTATTTAAAATTAAATTTGTAATATAAAACGATAGAAATAAGTATTGAGTTTTGATTATGCCTAAAGTATAACGCGATAGTTATAGCACGCCTTTTGGGTGTCGATTCCACAGGGAGACAAGCAAACTACAAGAGAAGATGTAAACTTTAATACGAAACGATAAAAGTCAAAGGAAAGAATCTGAGTTTGAAGTAGTGTGAAATAATTGTGTAAATATAATAGAGAACAAAAAGGGTCCGGGAATCCTCTTTAGGTTCGTTGCCTTATTCCAATCTTGATTCAGTTGTTTTTATCTCGATTGCAAGTTTCACATCCCAAACAAGAAATCGGCAAATATTCAATTAAAGCACATATATAAACCCTAACGTAATTGATATGAATTGCTCTTTCGAATTAAGCACACATGACCTATCCTATAAGTTTATCAAGAAACGACAATATATCTTCAATGACAATATCGTAGTAATGGACAAACCTAAAAGATAGATCTACCGGACTCAATCACATCCAAACAAATTGACATAAGAAGAGCATGACTAAACTTATATCTAGGAGAAGCATGCAATCACCAGATTAAGAGGAAATCTTCTAATTGTATCAAAGAGTAAACCATAACAATGTTTTGATAATAAATCCAAACTACAATGAATCAAGACTAGAAAATAAGAACGACTACACATAGGGATTCATCCCTTCACCTTGCTTGGAGATTAGTTGGCCATAGGGGAGAGTGTTGCAGCCTTCATGATGTTTTCCCTGGCCTCCGGCCTCTCTAATCGATGCTCAATCCCCCCCTCTTTTCTCTTAAACCCTAAGTGATCTATTTATAGTACAAAGGTCTAAGGGTGTTTTCGGGTTTAATCTATTGTTAAAACCCTAATTAAGTTCTGACTCGGAGATAGAACATCATGTGCGCACTGCGGCTCTCCTTTATGGGTGCCGTTGCCTGGGCTGAGGGGCACCACGACGCACACTGGTGATTTAAGATGTGGAGTTGCTGGGCGCCGCGGCCCTGACTCTTGTTTCTTCTAGGAGCCTAGGCTTGGCTTGATGCTATAAACTCTTCATTTTATCTTTTCTGGAAGCACTCCCTCACTCCGATACACATGGAATCTTCGAGCTTTCAGCAATGATAGCTATTTCATCTCTTTTAAACTCAAAGTACCTAAAAATGCACCGAAATAGATCAATTATCCAAAAATAACAATTTAGAGTTATTAACGTATAAAAGTGCAATTAAAACCGAAACCAACCCTAAAATGCTAATAATTAAACACTGTTGAGATGTATTTTATGGCTCTCATCAAGTTTGAATTGATAATGATAAAAACATAGGGCTTTGATATCCACCACTAATCATATTTTCCCAATAAAATAGTGTGCCAATGCTTTAGTCATGTTATGAATACCTACTGTTGTCAACCTAAGGGCATGGTGTATACTCCTTAAGCTATTGATTTTCCTAAGCAACACGTTTAGGCATGGTGTATACTCTAACTCTTTTCTTTCTTAAGGGATTTAGTATGGTGTATGCTAAGTTGTTCCTTAAGAGAGCATATTATCTGTGAAAATCGACAAACACACAAGACCTAAGGCATGTTATATGCTCCCAGTTTCCCATGTTGATTAACCCAAGAATCCGGTATGGATTTTTTTTTGTTACTATTGTCAGACCGAGGACTCAGTCATCCAAATTGATCTAACTAACTAATCCATACCATATGCATATGTTGATCAGACAAACATATATGAGGAATTCAATAAAACAGGCATTAATCAAGTTAAGAATCATAACACAGCTATTGCAAAGGCAACAATATTCTTATATGGAAAAACATAATCAGGGCTTCAATCGAGCCCTATTAGTAAGTTAGTTACGCATGGTTCTGATGTTAAACATCTTCATAAATAAATAAATAAAGGAAAGAAGAAACCCAAAAAATACTGGCTAGAAGAGTTGTCAATTCTTCTCCCCAAAGCTCAAAACTAAAAAGAAGATCTAGTTTCTGTGTTTACATGCCTATTTATAAGGTTTAAGGACATTTGGAAACCCTAACTCGTAAAACAAAACCCTAACCCTACTTTCCAAAATAGGTTCTACCATTTTACTGCACGTGTGCGCTCAATCTCATGTTGGTGCACTTGAGTGCAAGGTTGCACTCGAGCCTTCTTCTTGTGCGCATGAGTGCTGGTGCGCTCGATCGTACTCTTCTGTCTCGATCGCACTATGCATCTACCAGTTCTTCTAGTTTTTTTTGGTTTCCAATCCAGATAATGCTCTCTTTTCTTCAATATCCTAGGAAAACACAGAAAAGAAATAAAATAGCATGAAATAACACAGCTAGGAACTTAACAAATGCAAATTAAGGGGCTTAAATACGAATATTTAAGCACTTATCACACCCCCAAACTTACATATTGCTAGTCCCTTAGCAATACAAAATTAAAAACTAGCTGAAAAACAATAACAAAGATAAATCCATCAGCCATGGTATCCAAAAATTTATATCACACACAAACCATGATATTTATTCATGAGCAAGCTTAAAATACAAACCCATCTTTGCAATAAATAGGAGTTTTAAAATCTAATTACTTACACAAGGCTGGCTAAGGCATCACAAGTCCGTCTTAGTGTAAGGTGAACTAGCATATAAAAAATGAAGCTTCCAAATAATTTTAATGTGTACTGTTTCTATGTCTCAAGACTCACTAAATTCGCTATCAGATTGAACAATAATGGCATTGTTTTATTTCCTACTTTTCTTTTACTATGAGATTTTTGCCATGTTTAGCTCCCTTAAGCTTTCTAATTGACCAATATAGCTAGCATTTAGTCAATGACTCCCAAACCAGATGGTTTTAGGGCATTAGGTGTAAAGACACCCCTAAGGACTTACTAACTCGAGTAAAAAAGGCTACGAAACTAAACTGGTCTTAATGCTACCAAGCAAAACTCCCACTTTTTGACATGAACACTCACTGCTTACTAAGGCAAGAGGTCCAGTTACTCAATGGAAAGTTCATTTAATGATCATTATGAGCAAAATTCTCACCTTTTGACGTGAACACTCACTGCTTACTGAGGCAAGAGGTCTAGTTACTTAGCGGAAAGTGTATTTAATGATCATTATGAGCATATTTTTTTTCCTCTTTTTGTGCAAATTTTTTTTCTATTTTTCTATGCCAAAGTGTTCATCTAACAAGTCATCCGGTTACAATTAAGCCATGGAACATACATATTAAAATCACATATCATACCCCACATAATTATATGCTAATGTGCGTGTGTCAAATTAGATCAAACTTGTGAATTCTTAATTGCCTAAACTGAGTAACTAAATTTTAAAACTCTATTATTGGATCCTGTGTTCAGGATTTTAAGCTTACTAATGAAATCTTATCATAATATTTGTTTAGATTAACCAAAATTTTCAAATCAATATGAACATGCATTTATCTTTTTAATAATAAAAAAAACTGGGACAGAGTATGTGTGAATGTGTCTCCCATACCTCCAAACTTAAATTACACATTGTCCTCAATGTGTGAATAACATGGAAAGATCTAACCTGAGAGATGAAGAACTAGCTGACTGGCATGGCTCGTAGCACACCTCCAAACTTGAACTGATGCACACACATTGTTCCTGAGAAAAGAAAAATGAAAGTAATATCGGAAAACAAAAGATACTAAAATTAAACAATTATGAGAAAAACGAAAGGTCAACATAAACATAAATACTAACAAGAAATGTGAAAATTAATAAAAATAAAAGGATATGCTATGGGGTGCCTCCCATGAGCACTAAGTTTTATGTCTTCAGCCAGACGGTGCACCACTCTCACTACTAGTCTCCAAGTAGTGCGGAAGATGAGGGACCAAGAACAGGAGGTGGTCGGTCGAGAATGGCCTAGAGTATCACTTCTAGCCTCGCAAAGCATGCCTCTAACCCATCGATGCACTGATAAACAAGGCATGTAGCCTCCCAATCGTCACGACGAATATCAGCTATCTCACACTGGAAGGAGGACATCTCCTCAAGAATGTGCTGGTACTCTGTGGGTCCCATATCAGTATGGTCCTCCTCCCATGTCTGGCTAGCTGCTAGGTCCTCGGTCTCCATAGGATCATCCTCCACCCTCTCAGCAGCAGGTGCATGCCCTCAAAGTCCTCTGGGCATGTGTGACTGGCTCTGGGTCCACTGGCTCTTGTCGAGGAAGGGGTGCTCCCTGACTGGTCCATTGATGGAGGAGCCCTTAATTCCCTTCTTATTAAAAATGTATGAGAGGAGGGACAGGAATAGGAGTCCCCAGGCATTAGTATTGGTGACCTGGCGTGCATGGATGTGGTCCCAAAACTTATGAAGCTAGCCCCAGATGATAGCCAAGATGGAGTGCCACTGGCCTCTATGAAATGGAAATAGTGCCTGTAGAAACTGGTCATGCCTCTGAGTCTTGTGTCCTAATGGGCACACATTACGCTGAAGAATATAATCCAGAAGCTTGAGTCATGGAAGTAACTTGGATCGACTCTCGGCATTGTTGTACCGATCGACATACTGCCCAGCACACATGTCCTCAATGATAATGGATAAGGAAAAGGATTCTGGCTGCTCATCCATCTAGGCATCCTCAAGGGGAGATTCATCATTACATCGAAGGGCTGCAGCTATATCTGAAGATGTCACGTCGATGTACTTACCCTAAAGAGATGAGGACAAGACACCCGACCTGCTGTAGTGGAAAGATAGGTTCTCATAAAACTGAACCACGAACCAGGTGTAAGCAGTACAGCTGATAGGCTTGAATAGCCTCTTTAAGCCATAATGCTTGAATTCCTAGACAGCCCATTGAGTGGTTTCAAACCCCTTGAAATCGCCATCTATGTTGAACATGGTTTCGAATAAGATTTCCCATTGCTCAAAAGTAGGTCGGGATGATTATGCTCGGTTTCCCGAAGCTTAGGATGTGGAGGCAGCGTGGTTTGGCATCTTGGACAGAATTCTGCAGCAGAGGTGCACTTGATCTCAGTATAGTGCACTTGATCACACTCTCCCTCTATGCTCGATCATAGACCTCTTGCACTCGAGTGCATTAAGTCAAGAGTTTTATCTAACAGTTGGTGAGCGACCTATAAACCAGCTGAGGGGCAACACTCCAAAACGTGTTCCAACCTCCTATGAAGCACCCAAAACAACCACAGTAGAAGAAAAAAAATTGTGTGTGCAATTATTATGGTTAGAATTAACAGAATGTGGGGGTATGGGGAAAATGGTAATACGGGATTGAAGAAAGAAAAAAAAAACTATAGTTGTGCAGTGTTTGCTCAGGGAAGCTGTGGTCGTACGGTGGGTGGTGGCGGCGTGTTGGGTGGTGAAGCTGGGAGTGCTAGTTGTGGGTGGACAAAGTTCAACAAAAATGTGCAAGAGAGTGAGAGTGTATAGAGAGGATGCGATAGTGAGAGTGAAAATGTGAAAGTGAGTGAAATGTCTTAAAATAAGCACGTGACTCTCTGTCCCTAGTGCGCCCGATCGCACTTGTGCGTAGGTATGTGCATGTGATTGCACTTGCGCGCCATTCGGCTCATGGCTAGAATGCGCTCAAGCATACTATGAGATGCACTCGATCACAGTGGGGCAGAATGCACCATACCACTAAACTAACTCAAGTAATGATGAAAAAATTAAAAAAAATAATAAAGAACAATAAACAGAAATAAAAATGTACCGTACTTAGTGGCCTCAGTACCACTGACCTCAATAGAGGTGTTTGAGCTAAACATTTATCAATGTTGGAATTGCTCAAATGATCTCTATAGTAGCTTTAGTGCTACTCTCTTGGAAGGGAACACTTAAGGTCCACCACATGTGGCTCAAGTGCTCTTGGTACGGTTGTATACTGGACAGACTGGAGTGCCAAATCTTCATCTCTTGGTAGCAATTGGATTTCAAGGTATGGCTTAACTCAATGTCCATTTACTGTAAATGTCCGAGTGCTGTCGGAACCATGGATCTCCCAAGCACCATGAGGAAAGACTTTGGTGACCACATAAGGACCAGACTATCAGGACTTGAGCTTGCCTAGGAACAGTCTTAATCGTGAATTGTAGAGTAACACCTTCTGTCCCACATGAAACTCCTTCCTAACCAGCTGTTTATCATGATAGGCTTTGGTCCTTTCTTTGTAGAGCTTGTCATTCTCATATTCATCATGCCTTATTTCTTCCAGCTCATTCAAGTGCAACTTTCTCTTTTCACCCGCTTGTTTCATGTCAAAATTGAACTGCTTGATGGCCTAATATGCTTGATGCTCTAACTCTATTGGTAGATGACACACTTTCCCAAAAACTATTCGGTATAGAGACATGCCAATTGGTGTCTTATAAGCTGTCCTATATGCCCATAAGGCATCAGTCAGGCGCAAAGACCAATCCTTCCTACTCGAATTCACGGTCCTCTCCAGGATGCTTTTGATCTTTTGGTTACTTATCTCCACTTGGCAACTGGTTTAAGGGTGATATAGAGTGCCAACTTTATGGGTGATCCCATATTTCTTGATCGGAGCAGCAAAAAATTGATTATGGAAGTGGCTGCCTCCATCACTGATTATTGCTCTTAGAGTCCCAAACTGTTGAAAATCACCCCCAAGATGCCCAGGTGGTGATCTTTCCAAACACTCAAGTCTAGAATGACTTGTAATAAAACCAAAACAAAACAAGAATTAAACCAATCAAAGAAAGAACACAAGAAATTGTTGTCAAAGTTCGGCAATGTGCCTACGTCCCCGTGAGCTCCTCCGAGCTCTCTACACTAAATCAATGAAGTTCTTACAATTATAGCAACGCCTCTTCAAGAATCCTCAAGTTTTTGAAGAATGAAAGAAGAGCAAAAGAAAATGATAAAGACTTGAGTTTCCCTAGAATTTTCCCCAAGAAAATTCCACTAACAAGGCCCTTGAATCCCCAATCTATACTACTCTCTCTCTAAACAACCAGCCTCTCTTGAATGAGTCTCTCCTATGTGTTTTGTATCTTTGCACTCTCACACACCATTTGTTCTATTTCACACACACTCTGCACTGCTCTCTTACCCTTTTGAATTGCTCGTAGATGATCCTTTATATAGTGCAACCACTTCTTGAACCAATCTTGAAGATAATCTCAACCCTTAGATCTCGAGGACCAATCAATCAGAGCCCTTCAACAAGTCTAAGTGATCCTGTGTGTTTTGATCAAGTCTCATGCATCAATTCAAAGTGCTGATCAGGAAGCATTAGGTGTGCCTGGCGCAGTGCCTCAGAACAGGGCAGGTCACGGCTCAAGCCAGGGCACACTTCCTCCTTCTTCTGGGTGCCACGGTGCACCCTTCCTGAGGTGCAGCGCACATCTGTGCAGAAGACTCTTCCTTACTGGGACGTGAGGCGTACACTTCCTGGGGTGCGGTGCACACCTGGGGCTGAACACTTCTCCTTGTTGGGGGGTGAGGTGCACACCTCCTAGGGTGAGGCGCCAAGTCCTGTTGAAACTTTATTCTTCAACCCGTTTAATCCTTAAATAAATACCAACAATCTCTACCTTTGTCTAAGCGATTAAACCCGAACCATTGTGTAGAGAACTCAGGATCCAAACTCAACTTGAGTCACCATATCAACCGATTCCAATCCTAAGAAGTCTAAGGCAATGATTGAACTTACTTAGAGGTAGAACTTTAGTACCTAAATCTGCAGGATTTTCTTCCGTTGTGACTTTGTTCACATGAATGCATCCTTTCATAACATTTTCCCGAATGAAATGATACCAAACATCTATATGCTTAGTCCTCTCATGGAACACCGGGTTCATACATAAGTGTCACACACTTTGGCTATCTGAAGACACCACCACCTGCTCTTTTAGGACCTTCCACTCGTCCAACAACCCTTTGCACCACATAGCCTCCTTTATGGCTTCCGTAGCCATTGAGCCTTTAAATACCTTAGCAACCTCTTCATCCCAAGCCAAAGCTCTTTTATTGGATTACTCACAAATCTGTTGAGAACTCTAATTGCCTGAGAAATGTAGGGTCTAGTGCTTACCATTATGGACATGATTGATCCAACCGCACTATAGTAAGGGACCTTTTCTATTTCCTTCTTCTCCTTATCCATTCCAGAACATTGGTCACTAGAGAACTTGAAATGACTAGTAAGGGGAATCTTCACCGGTTTACCATCTTCCATAGAAAACTTATGCAACACCTTTTCTATGTCGGAAGACTGAGAAACCTTCAACCTGTTTCTCTCCCTTTCCTGAATTTTTCTCATCCCAAGGATCTTTTGTGCAAGGCCAAGATCCTTCCTCTCGAACTCCTCACTGAGTTGAGATGTCAACCTTTCTATCCTCTCCCTGCTGTTCCCAACAAACAGCATGTCATCAGCATAGATGAGGATACTCACCCTTTCCTCCACCTTGTGTCTAGGTGAGAAACTTTATGTGAAATCTATGTCGTCTCTTTGCATGAACCCCTTCGCCACCAACCTAGCCTTATTCCGGACTTCATCCCCTGGAGGGTTCCCTTCTTTGATCTTGTAAGTGCACTTACAATCCAGAACTTTCTGTTTTCCTAGAATGTCCATCAATTCCCAATAGTTGTTCTTCCTCAAAGAATCCATTTCTTCCTCCATAGCTAGCTTCCATCTTGACGAATCCTTACATCCCATGGCATCAATGTAAGTCTCTGGTTCACTTATCCCTTCTTCTGTCCAAGGAGCTGCTGCATCTGCAGCCGCAAAACCATATCTCAAAGGTGGTCTGACCAGCCTTCTTTCTCGGTCTCTTGTGAGCTGATAGTCATTCTGACTTGCTGCATCATCCCCTTCTAGTTCAGCCTCCTCTCGAGTGTCTAGAGCTTGGCATTTATCAAAGGGCTCTACCTGGTCTGAACCCTCATGCCTTCCTTGCTCTACCTGAACTGAATTTTCCTTGATGCTATGCTCCACAAATACCGAACAAGTTTGCTCACTATCCTCTACCGGGTTAGTTTTCTCCAAACAAGGAAATAAAAGTTCATTAAAAATGACATCCCCACTTATTATGAGTTTAAATCCTTTTTGCTCTAAGGACCACAACCTATACCCCTTAGACCCTTCCCCATATCCTAGAAACACACATTTTCTAAACCTTCGTCTAACCTTATCATCATTTTGATGTGCAAACGCAGCACATCCAAAAGTCTTAAGGTTGTTCAACTCAGGGGGTTTACCACTCCACATTCCCTCAGGAGTCTTGAGCTCTAAAGCTCTAGAGGGTGATCTATTAACCAAATACGCAGCAGTAGACACCGTTTCCCCCCAAAAACATTTGGGTAATCCGGATCCTATTAACATGCACCTAACCTTTTTCATAAAGGGTCTTATTCATCCTCTCAGCAACTTCATTTTGCTGAGGGGTTTTCACAACCGTTCTATGTCTTTGAATCCCATTTAACTTACAGAATTGATTAAGTTCCTTGTTAAAAACTTCTAAGCCATTATCGGTTCTTACCCCCTTAACTACCCTACCCGTTTGAGTTTCCTCTAGCTTTTTCCACACCACTAACTTATTCAAAGTATCTGATTTATTTTTAAGCAAATAAACCCAAACCTTTCTTGAATAATCATCAATTAAAGACAGAAAGTAAATATTACCTCCCTGTGTTGGTGTTCTTGCTGGTCCCCAAAGATCCGCATGAATGTAGTCAAGAATGCCTTTAGACTTATGCACTCTGATGTTGAAGCTGACCTGATGTTGCTTCCCAAGAACACAACATTCGCAGAAATCAAGTTCCACTACTTTGTCACCATTAAGTAGACCGTTCTTGCTGAGAACTTGCAGGCCCTTTTCGCTTATGTGTTCCAAGCGATTGTGCCAAATGGCTACCTTATCCATCTCAACCATCAAGCCTGCTGCTTGATCCTTGATCTCTGTGTCTCCGATCATCTCATAGAGACCATCCTTCATTGCTGCTTTGATCACTATCAAAGATCCCTTGGTTACCTTGATCTTTCCTCCCTCTACCTTGTATATGTACCCCATGAAATCTAGCTACCCCGATGAGATCAAATTTCTTCTCAATTCCAAAAGATATCTCACATTCCTCAGCAGCCTTGTCATTCCATCAAACATCCTCAACTGGATGTCTCACATGCCCTTCACTTGGTAAGAAGTATCATTCCCCCGAAAAACCTTTCCATCATTGGTTTCCTTGAAATTCTTGAACCAATCCCTGTGAGGACACATATGATGAGTGCACCCAGTATCCAAGATCAATTTCCTACTGCCTTCTTGCCCCTTACTCACATTTGAGCACACAACAAAAACATCATCATCTTGCTATTCTCACTTAGTAACCGAAGCCTCTCCATTCTTGGTATGGCTTCTTCCCTCATCCCTTATCATCTTCTTACAATCTTTCTTGAAATGACCCTCCTTATGGTAGTAGAAGCATCTCTTCCCTCCAAATCTTGGTTTGGAGTGCACTCTCCCATGGCTTTGTCCTCTACCTCTGTCTCGATAGTAGCCATGTATGCTGCTGCCATACCGAGTTGCTGGCCTTCCTCTAATGAATAACCCTTCTCCACTTGATGCACTCCTCATCTTGGCATCAAGATTATCTTGCAACTCTTTATCAGGATCCATTTTAAAAGCAAAGATTCATTTACGAAGATACCTCTTATTAGAGAGAGTTTTGGTAAGAAACAACTCATCTAGTTTCTTCCAAATTGCAGCTGGATCTTCCGTGTCTCCATACTCCCTAGTCACACTATCTGACTTGTGTAGAAAGATGGTGTTGTATGCCATCTTCTTCATCTCATTTTGTTGCACCTCCGTGATACTTGCTGGAAAAGCATCATCTTCTCCAATTGCCAAGTCCACCTTTTGTTGCATAAGAATTGCGTTGATCTTCCGCTTCCAAAGGGCAAAATCTCCCTTTCCATTAAACTTCTCAACAATGAAGTTCGAACCCATCTTGTAGAGAAAATCCCAGATTTATGCAACACCCACAATTGCTCTCTAACTTTTTCTAAATCTCAAGAACACGATCAAAGATTGATGTCAATACCACGTTCTTGAATCAGCCTCAAGAACACGATCATATCTTGATCTCTACTCTGTTCTTGAATCCCCTCAAGAACACGATCAAATATTGATCTCTACTTCGTTCTTGAGTCACCTCAAGAACAAGATCAGATATTGATCTCTACTCCATTCTTGAATCACCCAAGAAGTTGACCTTTGATTCTTGGAGTCTTGCTCTGAAATCTTCTGTTCTTGCTCTGATACCACTGTTGGAAATCACCCTCAAGATGCCCAAGTGGTGATCTTTCCAAACACCCAAGTCTAGAATGACTTGTAATAAAACTGAAACAAAACAGGAATCAAACCAATCAAAGAAAGAACACAAGTAATTGTTGTCGAGGTTCGGCAATGTGCATACGTCCCCATGGGCTCCTCTGAGCTCTCTGTACTAAATCAATGGAGTTCTTACAATTACAGCAACACCTCTTCAAGAATCCTCAAGTTCTTAAAGAATGAAAGAAGAGCAAAAGAAAGTGATAAAGACTTGAGTTTCATTGGAATTTCCCCAAGAAAATTCCACTTATAAGGCCTTTGAATCCCCAATCTATACTACTCTCTCTCTAAACAAGCAGCCTTTCTTGAATGAGTCTCTCCTATGTGTTTTATGTCTTTGCACTCTTACACACCATATGTTCTATTTCACACACACTCTGCACTGCACTCTTACCCCTTTGAATTGCTCCTAGATGATCCTTTATATAGTGCAACCACTTCTTGAACCAATCTTGAAGACACTCTCAACCCTTAGATCTTGAGGACCAATCAATCATAGCTCTTCAACAAGTTTAAGTGATCCGGTGCATTTTGATCAAGCCTCACGCATCAATCCAAAGTGCTGATCAGAAAGCATCAGGTGTGCCTGGCGACGCCCCTCAGAACAGACCAGGCCGTGGCTCAAGCCAGGGCACGCTTCCTCATTCTTTTGGGCACGCAGCCCAGCCTTCTTGAGGTGCGACGCACACCTGGGTAGAAGACTCCTCCTTCCTAGGAGGTGAGGCGCACACTTCCTGGGGTGCGGCACACACCTGGGGCTGAACACTTCTCCTTGTTGGGGGGTGAAGCACACACCTCCTGGGGTGAGGCGCCAAGGCCTGATGAAACTTCATTCTTTAACCCGTTTAATCCTTAGATAAATACGAACACAAACCGAGTAAATATGTTATCCTGTAAAAACTTCACAACCACTTTGTGATCATTAGTTTTTGAGGGGACAGCCTCAACCCATTTGGACACATAATCCACACCCACAAGAATTTATAAATACCCATACGAGTTAGGAAATGGACCCATGAAATCCATACCCCATACATCAAAAAGCTCGACTACATGAATACTTTGTAACGACATCTGATTTCGAGATGAGATGTTACTTGTCCTTTGGCATCTATCACATGAGCTGCAAAATGAAAAGGCATCTTTAAAAAAATCAGGCAAATAAAAATCGGATTGTAATACCTTAAGAGCTGTTCTCATAGCCCCAAAGTGTCCTTTATAAGTAAACTGGTGGCAATGTTGTAATAAGCTCAAATGCTCTTTCTTTGAGACACACCTTATGATGATTTGATCAGAGCGGAATTTGAATAGGTAGGGGTCATCCCAATGGTAATGTCGAGATATAGACATCAATCTCTTCCTTTCTTGACTAGACATACTTAGAGGAAAAACCTTAGCTATTATATAATTGACAATATCGGCATACCATGGAAGTGTTACCTCTAATGCGAACAATTGTTCAACGAGGAAGTTCTCATTCAAAGGTAGCTCATTTTTATCGTCCTCATGAGGTAGCCTAGATAAGTGATCTGCAACCACATTCTCACTACCCTTCTTATCTTTAATCTCCAAGTCAAACTCTTGCAATAGGAGTAGTCATCTGATTAACCTAGGCTTTGTATCTTTCTTAGAAAACAAATATCTCAAAGTAGCATAATCAGTAAATACAATAACCTTAGAGCCAATTAGGTATAATCTAAACTTCTCCAAAGCAAAAATAACAGCTAACAATTCTTTTTCAGTAGTAGAATAATTTAGCTGAGCATCATTTAAAGTTCGAGAAGCATAATAAATAGCATGAGGTACCTTATTTATTCTCTGGCCCAAAACAGCTCCCAAGGTGAAATCACTAGCATCACTCATCAACTCAAATGGAAGACTCCAATCAGTTGCCATCATTATTGGTGCAGAGGTGAGCAAGTTCTTTAATGTGTTGAAGGCTTCCATACAATCATCAGTCCATTCAAACTTGGTATCCTTAGCTAACAGTGCACAAAGAGGTCTAGAGGTTTTAGAAAAGTCCTTGACGAATCGTCTGTAGAATCCAATGTGTCCAAGGAAACTGCTGACACCCTTTACTGTTAGAGAAGGAGGCAACTTTGAGATGATATCGATCTTAGCTTTGTCTACCTCAATACCCTTGTTGGAGATGGAATGACCCAACACAATACCTTGTTGAACCATTAAGTGACATTTTTCCTAATTTAACACTAAGTTTCATTCTTTACATCTCTTGAGGACACTCTTAAGATGATTGAGGCATTCATCAAAATTAGAACCAAAAACACTAAATTCATCCATATATACCTCAATAAATTTGTTCACCATGTCAAAAAAAATGCTCATCATACATCTTTGAAAGGTGGCTGGTGAATTGCATAAATCGAATGGCATCTTTATGTAAGCAAATGTGCCAAAAGAGCATGTGAAGGTGGTCTTTCCTTGGTCCTTTGGTGCTATAGTAATCTGGTTGTAACCATTATACACATCCAGGAAGCAATAGTAGCTATGGCCAGTTAATCTCTCTAACATCTGATCAATGAAGGGCAAGGGAAAATGATCTTTTCTGGTCACCTTGTTTAGCCTTCTATAATCAATGCAGACCCTCCAACCAATGGTTATTCTTGTAGGTATTAACTCCTCATCTTCATTTTTCACCACTGTGATCCTACTCTTTTTCGGAACAACTTGGACTGGACTTACCCATTTACTGTCTAAGATGGGGTAGATAATGCTGACATCTAATAGTTTGAAGACCTCTGCCTTGACTAACTCTTTCATGTGTGGGTTGAGTCTTCTTTGAGCATCCCGGGTGGCTTTTGCTTCATCCTCAAGGTAGATATGATGCATGCACTTGGCTGGACTTATCCCATTGATATCAGCAATGGTCCATCCGATAGCAGATCTGTGTTCTCTAAGAACTCTCAATAGTTTATTTTTTTCCCCAACACTTAGATTGGCAGTAACTATCATTGGTAATGTCTTATTCTCTCCCAGATAATTATAGGTTAAATGTTCCGGCAACTACTTTAATTCCAAGTTAGGTGCTTAGACAATGGAAGGGAGAAGAATAGTATTAGTAGGTACAAGAGGTTCAAATGGAGGGGTATTCTTACTTGAATGTTTTGGAGAGGCCTCAAGGAGGTGCAAAACTTCAATGATGTTGTCAGTAACATCCTCAGATTCTGGCTCAATATCCAATCTTGTGAAACCATGGGTAAGGGTGGTCTCTAATGGATTAATGTGATGGACCTGCAAAGCTTGCTCAATAATACTTTGCATCATATATACATTAAAACATTCCATATCATCTTGGGGTAATTTTAATGCATCAAATATTTTGAATTCTATTTTCTCACCATTTACCTTCATACTTACGATACCCTTTTTCACACAAATTTTTGTATCAGTAGTTCTCATAAAGGGTCTTCCTAAGATGATGGGCAGAGGTAATGGCATAAGGTATTCTTCCATATCTAATACAATAAAATAAGCAGGTAAAATAAACTCACCTACCTTGACCAAAACATCTTCAAGAATACCTCTTAGTCTTTTTATGCTTCTGTCTGCCAATTACAAAGTGATGGAAGTCGGTTAAAGCTCTCCCAAACCTAATGTTTCAAATACCGTGTATGGCAGTAAATTAATACCCACTCCTAAATTCGATAATGCACGCTCAAATAGCTGATCACCTATCCTGCAAGGAATGGTAAAACTACCTGAATCTTGGAGCTTTGGTGGTAGTTTTCTTAACAACACCGAACTTACCTCTTTAGTTAAAGCTACTGTCTCATGTTCCTAAAACTTCCTCTTATGAGTGCAACAATCTTTCAAAAATTTAACATAAGTAGGTATTTGTTGAATTGCATCTAATAAAGGAATGTTTATTTCTACTTTCCGCAAAGTTTCAAAAATATCAAGCAGTTTACTTTCTTTCTTTGGCTTTACTAACCTTTGAGGGAAGGGTGGTGCATTCACCTTCTCCATTTCACTTACCTTTAATGCAGATGGTTTCTCTGGAGATGCTTGTGCAGGCTCATCAGTTCCTATGATCTTACCATTTCTGAGAGTTGTAATGGCCTTTAGTTGCTGGTGTACTCATGGATTAGGTAGTGTTTGGGATGGGAGTTCACCTTGCTTTCTTCCATTCAGCTCCTCAGCTAGTTTCCCCACTTGTACCTCTAGTCTTTGAATGGCTTGTTCATGCTTTGCAGTGGTTTGTCTTTGTTCAGTCCGAAATCACCTTTAATTTTCCATGAAGTGATCTTGTGAGGTTATTAGTTGCTGTTGTTGAGTGGCCAACTACCTTAAAAGACTTTCTATGTCACTTTTCTTTGTTTTGAGAACTGATTGGGCTGCTTGTTGGGAGTCCCTTTGTTGCTATTGAAGATTTAGGGTATTTGATTATTGTTCCATGAGAAGTTGTGGTGGTTTCGCCATCCAGGATTGTAGTTATTTGTATATGGATTGTTCTTGGGCGGATAGTTGTTTGGTCCCACATAGTTTGCTTGCTCTAGATCTACAGATGAATACAAAGGGCAAGTTTCAATAGTGTGATCAAAATGAGAACATATAGCAAATACTTGGAGTGGTGTAGCTTGTGGACTAGGTGAGGCATTCTGAGCAGTCATGGCTTTTACAAGCATATCTAGCTTTCTTTCCATAGTAGCCATCTGATTCGAGGATCCACCACTTAAGGTTACCTCATACATACCTTTGCTCTTGACTCCTTATCTACCTCTAGAGGAGAATTGCTGGGTGTGCTCACTTAATGTCTCAAACAGCTCCATAGCTTCTTCACTACTCTTTTCCATCAGTACAACTCCACAACCTAAATCCACAATACCTTTATTAATATCACTCAAACCTTCATAGAATGCTTGTACCAGTTTATTTTGAGGTAGATTGTGATGTGGGCATTTGAGTAGCAGCTCATTGAAGTTTCCCCATGCTTCAAAGAAAAGGTATCCATCATTCTGTTGGAAAGATCGAATCTCCTTTCTCATATGTCTTGTCTTTTGTGCTGGAAAAAACTTCCTTAGGAACTTGCTGGATAGTTCTTCCTAGGTATGGATGGACACTGCAGGCAAAGAATTATACCATAACTTAGCATTATCTTTTAATGAAAAAGGGAAAAGAATTAACCTGATTCCCTCTTGGTCTAGGCCTCGAATGTGTTGGAACTTGCAGTGATCAAAGAATTCCCGAAGGTGAAAGTGTGGGTCCTTAGCAGGTGTACCCCTAAAATGAGTTAAAGCATTGAGTATCTGCGGGGATATGTAATAATTTCCTTCTACCACAGGTTGGTAAGCGATGCATGAGGGCTGGTCAAGGTTCTGTGGAATAAAGGATTACTTCATGGGACTTCGCTCTGATGGCGATTGGTTGTCAAGCTGTTTCGCCATTGGTGCTTCTCCCTCGAATTCTTCTTCTGTCTCTTCAACATAGTCTCTAAGCCTTTGTCGAATGGTCCGCTCAAGCTCTGTATCGAATGAAAAAAAGGTTGGATTCCTAGATCGAAGCCCTTGCATGAATTAGCTGAAACACTTCAGTGCAGTAGTTTTAGTACTGCTGCTCGGGTAGTCTCTGCCCTGAGTGTGCTTGATCACAGTGCTAGAAATTACTTTGCTACAAGCCTGAACAAAAAAAAGAAATAAATTAGGTTTTTGATAAAATAGAATAAAATAGAACAGAAAAATAAAACTGAATGAAAAATAATTCTAAACAGAAATTTAGCGCAATCCCCGGCAACAGTCTTAAAAACTTGTTGGCAAAAATCTACCTAAATTAATAAGCAAATAATTAAACGGTTTTACTTGCAAGTGCACAAGGTCAACTTAATAGTATAGTGTGCAAAATGCGACATCATCTCCAAAGGGATTGGCAAAGTTCGATTTAAAATTAAATTC
Source organism: Bretschneidera sinensis (assembly GCA_023935145.1). Lineage (NCBI taxonomy): Eukaryota > Viridiplantae > Streptophyta > Magnoliopsida > Brassicales > Akaniaceae > Bretschneidera > Bretschneidera sinensis. The sequence goes on from CM043702.1 coordinate 87,239,753, forward strand.
GTAATATAAAACGATAGAAATAAGTATTGAGTTTGAATTGATAATGATAAAAATATAGGACTTTGATATCCACCACTAATCATACTTTCCCAATAAAACAATGTCCCAATGCTTTAGTCATGTTATGAATACCTACTGTTGTCAACCTAAGGGCATAGTGTATACTCCTTAAGTTATTGATTTTCCTAAGCAGTGAGTTTAGGCATGGTGTATACTCTAACTCTTTTCTTTCTTAAGGGATTTAGTATGGTGTATGCTAAGTTGTTCCTTAAGAGAGCATATTATCAGTGAAAATCGACAAACACACAAGACCTAGGGCATGTTATATACACCTGGTTTCCCATGTTGATTAACCCAAGAATCCGGCGTGGATTTCTTTTGTTACTATTGTTAGATCCAGGACTCGGTCATCCAATTTGATCTAACTAACTAATCCATACCACATGCATATGTTGATCAGGCAAACACATATGAGGAATTCAATAAAATAGGCATTAATCAAGTTAAGAATTATAACACAGCTATCGCAAAGGCAACAATATTCTTATATGGAAAAACATAATGAGGGCTTCAATTGAGCCCTATTAGTAAGTTAGTTACACATGGTTTTGATGTTAAACATCTTCATAAATAAATAAATAAAGGAAAAAAGAAACCTGAAAAATACTGGCTAGAAGAGTTGTCAATTCTTCTCCCCAAAGCTCAAAACTAAAAAGAAGACCTGGTTTCTGTGTTTACAGGCCTATTTATAAGGTTTAAGAACATCTGAAAACCCTAACTCATAAAACAGAACCCTAACCTTACTTTCCAAAATAGGTTCTGCCATTTTACTGCACGTGTGCGCTTGATCTCATACTGGTGCACTCAAGCGCAAGGTTGCGCTCGAGCCTTCTTCTTGTGCGCATGAGTGCTAGTGTGCTCGATCTCACTCTTCTGTGCTCAATCGCACTATACATCTACCAGTTATTCCATTTTTTTTGGTTTTCAATCAAGATAATGCTCCCTTTTCTTCAACATCCTAGGAAAACACATAAAAGAAATAAAATAGCATGAAATAACACAACTAG
>CM043702.1:88526587-88691587 GCA_023935145.1 Bretschneidera sinensis
AAAACTTCAATATGAAAGTTGTACTTCTATGGACAATCAATGACTTTGCTACATATGTGTAGGTACTGCTCCTTTCACCTCCCAATGATTTTGTCTAAATACCCAAGGCTATTCCTTCCCACGGAGGATCAATGAGTGAGGATTGATAGGAGCTTAAATATTCATATTTAAGCACCTTAATTTACATTTGTTAAGCCCTAGTTTATGTTATTTTAGTCCATTTTACTTCATTTTTGTGTTTTACATAGTTTTTATAGGTCTATGAAGAAAAGGAAGCATTTTTGAGCTTAAAAGGAAGAAAACTGGAAAACCTAGAGCAAATACTGTCTGGAGTGCGATCGAGCGCACCAAGAAGGGCGATCGAGCGCACACGTACGGCAGTGAACAGTAAAATGGTAGCACTTATTTTTGAAATTAGGGTTAGGGCCCTATGTATGCTTTACTTAATACTTGTTTGTATTTACATTCCTCATATATATGTGCCTGATCAACGTATGCATGTGGTATGGATAGGTTAGTCGAATCAATTTGGATGACCGAGTCTTGGGTTCGACATTAGTAACAAGGGATATCCACACTGGATTCCTGGGTTAATCAACATGAGAAACCGGGAGCGGACCAAGCCCTAGGTCCCGTGTGGTTGCTGATCTCCACAGCCCTCATGCTCTCTTAAGGAACAACTCAGTATACACCCATGCTGAATCCCTTAAGAGAGAAAAGAGTTAGAGTATATGCCATGCCTAACTCGTTGCATAGGGAGATCAATAGCCTAAGGTGTGGGCCAAGCCCTTAGGTTGGCAACCATTAGATATTCATGACAAGGCTAGAGCACTGAAACCTTAGTTAGTGGGAAAGCATAATTAGTGGTTCATATCGTGGCCCTATGATCTCATTATTGTTATTTACTCACAATCAAATTACTATTTCTCTTTTTAACTTGAAGAAACTAATCCTAAAACGAAATTCACTAATCCCTGTGGAAATGATCTCGCACTTGCACATTATGCTACTACAGACCTTGTGCACTTGCAAGCAAAACTAGAATGGTTATTTGCATATTTATTTAAGTAAATAATCACACACAAGTTTTTGGCGCAATTGCCGGGGATTGTGCTAAATTTCTTTTTGGAATTATTTTCTTTAGTTTTTTATTTTATTTTATTTCGTTTTTTTTTTTACCAAAAATCATATTTAGTCTGTCTTTTCATTTTCTATTTTTTTTCAGGTGTGTAGAGGAGGAATTTCTGTTCTCATTGCGATTGAGTGCACTCCATGGTACGATCGAGTGTTGTTCTTGGTGCGCTCGAGCACAAAAGCTCCAGAGAGTACCCGAGCAGCAGTACTGAACATGCTGCACTGAAGCGGTTCAACTGATTCATGCAAGGGCTTTGATCCAAAAATCCAATCTTTTTCCCACTCAATATAGAGCAAGAAGTAAAGAGCAAGGGCATGAATAAAGTAAACTCAAATGGTAGATTTCCAAATTGGGTGGATGCTATGGAAAGAAAGGTAGATATGCTTGTAGAAGTCATGATTGCTCGGATTGCCTCACCTAGGCCACAAGCTACACCACTCTAGGTATATGCTATTTGTAGTCGTTTTGATCACACTATTGAAACTTGCCCTTTATATTCATCTGCAGATCGAGAGCAAGCAAACTATGTAGGACCAAACAACTACGATCCATATGCAAATACTTACAATCCAGAATGGCAGAAGAAAGGCGATTTTGAACTAAGATAAGACAAACCATTGCACTACACGAACAAGTCATTCAAATATTGGAAGTACAAGTGGGGCAATTAGCTAAGGAGCTAAGTAAACAAAAGCAAAGTGTTGTTGAACAAGTTTTTCATGACCATCATATTAATCCATTATAGACCACCCTCACCCATTATTTCAAAGGATTAGATATTGAGCCAAAATCTGAAGATGTTACTTATGACATCATTGAAACTGTGCACCTCTTAGAGGCCTATCCAAAGCATCCAAGTAAGTACACCGATCCATTTGACACTCTTGTGCCTTCTAATACTACTTTTTTTCCTTTTATTATCCAGGCACCAAATTTGGAGTTGAAGCAATTGCCGAAGTACTTGACTTATGCTTATATGGGAGAGAATAAGACACTACCTGTGCTAGTTGCTGCAAATCTTAGTTTTGGGGAAGAATAAGGCTTAGTCCGGCTGAAGACGTTAAACTTAGCGCTCATGGGAGGTGCCCCAGACTTATCCTTTTCATTTTAGTATTTTTATTTTGTTTATATTTATATTTACATATCTAGTATTTATATTTCTTGTTTTTCGGAACAACGTTTATTTTTCTTTGTCAGGTACTTAGTGTGTGTATCCAGTTCAAGTTTGGGGGCGTGTTACAAGCAAAGCAAGCAACCTAGTTCTCCATCTCCCAGGTCAGATCTTTCCATGCCACACACATTGGGGACAATGTGTATTTTAAGTTTGGGGGTAGTGGGAGATACTAGATACTATCACACACGCACTTGAAACACATGCACACACTAAGTCCCAGTTTTTTTTTAGGAAGATAAATGCATGTTCTTTTGGTAAACAAAAATTTTGGTTGATTTAAAATTTTGATAACACTTCATTAGTAAGCTTCAAAGCTAGAACACATAGTCTTGCAATGGAAATTTTACAAAAGTTTAGTTACCTACCTCAAGGCACCTAAGAATTCACGATTTTGATCCAAATTTGCACGAGCACATTTAACACGCATTTATGTGGGGTATGATATATAATTCTCTTGTATATGTTTCCATAATCTAACTGTAATTAGATAACTTGTTGAAAAGAACACTTTGGCATAAGAAAAATAAAGAAGAAAAAATAAAGAAAAATATTCATCATGCAAAAAGTGATAAAAAAGCTTTTAATGATCAATAAAAACTTTCCACTGAGTAACTGGGCCTCTTGCCTCAGTAAGCATTAAATTTTCACGTCAAAAGGTGAGAATTACATTTAGAAGCATTAAAACCTATTAGTTCCATAGCCTTTTTTACTCGAGTTAGTAAGTCCTTAGGGGTGTCTTTACACCTAATGCCCTAAAACAATATGGTTTGGGAGTCATTGGCCAAACACTCGTTACAAGGGTCAACTAGAAAGCTCGATAGAACTCAACATGGCAACGTGGGAGTCATTTAGAAGCATTAAAACCTGTTAGTTCCATAGCCTTTTTTACTCGAGTTAGTAAGTCCTTATGGGTGTCTTTACACCTAATGCCCTAAAACCATATGGTTTGGGCGTCATTGGCTAAACACTCGTTGCAAGGGTCAAATAGAAAGCTCGATGGAACTCAACATGACAAAGATCGCATGATGAAAGAAAAGAAAGAAGAAGGAAGTATTATACCATTTTTGTTCTCTTTGATAAGGAATTCGATAAAGGTTTGGGCATTGAAACCCTATACACTAAAATTATGTGGAAGCCCCATCTTATATGTGCTAATTCATCACACACAAATCAAACTTGCGATACCTTAAGCCAACCTGAGGTAAGTAACATGAACTTTTGAAAATCATTTTTTAATAAAAAAAAATGTGTTTTTATTATAAGCTTACTCATGAACGGTTATCCTAGTTTTATGCACAACCCAAATCTTTAAGTATCATGGAAATGAATTTATCTTTAATTTTGTTCTTCATTTAGTTTTTAGTTTTGTATTGCTAAGGGACTAGCAATATGTAAGTTTGGGGGTGTGATAGGGGCTTAAATATTCATATTTAATCCCCTTAATTTACATTTGTTAAGCCCTAGTTTATGTTATTTTAGTCAATTTTACTTCATTTATGTGTTTTACTGGTTTTTATAGGTCTATGAAGAAAAGGAAGCATTTTGGAAGCTTTTGGAGCTTAAAAGGAAGAAAACTGGAAAACCTAGAGCAGATACTGTCTGGACTGCGATCGAGTGCACCAAGAAGGGCAATGGTGCGCTAGAGCGCATCTTGCGATCGAGTGTACACTGCTCGCGATCGAGCGCACATGTACGGCAGTGAACAATAAAACGGCAGCACCTTTTTGGAAATTAGGGTTTGGGCCTTATTTTGGAAATTAGGGTTTCTAAGTGTCCTTAGAACCCTATAAATAGACTTGTAAAACACAGAAAACATATCTCCCTTTTGAGGAGCTTATCTTCCTTTTAGTTGACCTTTTGTTCTAGATTCAAAGTAGAGAGCTTAGGAGAGGAATTGACGACTCGTCTCCTGAGTCTTCTTCGGTTTTAGTTTTCTGTTTTTATTTAATTATGTCTAGCATGTTTACTTTACTTAGTATGTGTAACTAAATTCCTATAGGGCTCGATTGAAGCCCTAGTTATGCTTTACCACATATTCATTCATTGATATCTTTGCTATAGCCTTGTTAGAATATTTAACTTGATTAATACCTGTTTGTATTTACATTCCTCATATGTATTTGCCTGATCAACGTATGCATGTGGTATGGATAGGTTAGTCGAATCAATTTGGATGACCGAGTCTTGGGTTCGACATTAGCAACAAGGGATATCCACACCGGATTCCCAGGTTAATCAACATGGGAAACCGGGAGTGGAACAAGCCCTAGGTCCCGTGTGGTTGCTGATCTCCATAGCCCTCATGCTCTCTTAAGGAACAACTCAGTATACACCCATGCTGAATCCCTTAAGAGAGAAAAGAGTTAAAGTATACACCATGCCTAACTCGTTGCATAGGGAGATCAATAGCCTAAGGTGTGGGCCAAGCCCTTAGGTTGGCAACCATTAGATATTCATGATAAGGCTAGAGCACTGAAACCTTAGTTAGTGGGAAAGCATAATTAGTGGTGGATATCGTGGCCCTATGATCTCATTATTGTTATTTACTCACAATCAAATTACTATTTCTCTTTTTAACTTGAAGAAACTAATTCTAAAACGAAATTCACCAATCCCTGTGGAAATGGTCTCGGACTTGCACACTATGCTACCACAGACCTTGTGCACTTACAAGTAAAACTAGAACGGTTATTTGCATATTTATTTAAGTAAATAATCGTCCAAGAAGGATGCAGATCGAAGAAGATTGGTATATGATTAGAACTTACCATGTTTGGGACATCGAATAGGCACTTTCGAGGTATATGTCATCTTAGCACAAAGATAAGATAACAGGTAACTGAAGCTATCATTTGATTTTGAAGGCAGCCAAATCCCCTATCATTAGTTTGCGTGAGACTAAGGGCAAGAGAATGGGTGCGAGAGAATAAGGAATTAGAGTTTCTCCTCTTGCCTAGGTCGAAACTTAGCCCTTATATTCTTGGAAAAATATTTAAATATTAACTTAAATTAGTTTTAGCCACACACAATCATTAAATTGCACGCAATAACAATTTAATATCAATCCATGGGAAACAGTTATATCAATCATCACGAATGAAAAGAAACCATGTAAACTTGAGAGATTATTGATCCAATAATTTTTTATTGGACAACAATGTCCTATCATGGATTGATGAGGTTTCTAACCAGACACTTTGCATATAAAAGATTAAATAATAAATTGATGAATGAAAATAAATAAAACATTCAAGAGGAATCGTTAGTAAGAGGTCAACCAGTATATAAAAATAAGCATGTAGGATCTATTTAGTAAACCCTTAAAATTAAGTTTTAGGTAACAAATTAAACAAAAGAATAAAAAATTAAATTTCGAAAAATCTCTTATCCAGTGAAATATAGAGGTAATATTAAATTTTAAGTATCCATTTTTAATAACTCTCTGTATCAATTTATAACCAAGATTCCAATTCTATTTTTACGATCTTAATACATAATTCTATAAGCATACATACCATTAAATCATCCAATTAATGCACAATGGAAACAATAAAAAAAAAAAAATCTGCACATGAAGGCTCAGTTAACTAGATTCTACACCAATCCAAAAATTACCAACAGCAAACAAAAATAGTCCAAAACACTAAATTCTATATGAAACATAAAAGGTAATGTTATTGGTATTTAAAAAATTGTCATTGACATTAATTTTGTTTTATTTTAATACTTGGACTTACAATAATGTACCTTACTAAATTGAATTCTCAAAAGCATCTAACTGAAACTGTACTAAAACACCCATTACAACTTTTAGATGGAGGAAAGTTGCAAAAACTCACTACTCCATAGTACACAATTTTTCTAAGAAAATTGTGTGAAAACTCTCCCTAATCTTGTAACCCAAACCTCAGTATATCAAATTGTTTACAAGTTATATTAGTGTTTGGTTTGCTATACTCTACATCTAATCAACTATTTCTGCTTTAGGAATAGGGGTTAAGGACTAACTTTCTTTATGCTAATATTTATATTAACTAGTACCCACATCCTTTTGACACATTGACGATGTGAGACTATAACTACTTACAATAACACTTTTCTCCGATGTGGGATTTGAGGAATATCCCAACAAATTCCCTCATCGACTAAAATCTTCAATTACTTTGATCCTTATATCGGGTTTACCTCCACCCGATCAAAACCTCCCTGTTTTAATCGAGTCTTCAATATCGCTTAATCAGATTTTTGGCTCAATCTTGACAATTCTCTACCTAGGCTTAAAATTTGATCAACAAATCTCACTTGCTTCTTCACCGCATCAATTCTCTTAATTTTTTCCATTGTCGAACTAGGCTCTGATACCACTTACTGGGATTTTCCCACCAAATAGTAAACATAGCTTTGACGCCACTTGTTGGGAATCTGACACCTAATCAACAATCACACAATCACAATTGTAAAAATAAAGAGAAAATAAACACAAGAATTTTAATGTTGTTTGGCACCTCTGACAGGAGAATCAATCCACTATTTATTCTCAACTATATTAGTTGTACAATTTCTCTAAAGAAAATTGTACTAAAACACTCAATGTAACTTTTAGGTGGAAGAAAGCTGCAAAAACTCACTACTCCACAATACACAATTTTTCTAGGCAAAACTATGTGAAAACTCTCCTCAATCTCACAACTCAAACCCCAATACACTCAATGTTCACTCAACCCTTAGATCCCTGTAAAACCCTATTTTATAAGTTATATTGGTGTTTGGTTTGCTACACTCTACATCTTACCAACTATTCTTATTTTAAGAATAGGAGTTAGGGAGTAACTCTCTTGATACCCATATTTATAATAACGAGTACACACATCCTTTTGACTCATAGACGATGTGGGACTAGAACTACTTACAATAACACTTTTCTTTGATGTGGGATTTGAGGAGTATCCCAACATTTTTGGCTAGTGATTTTGTAAAATGATGAACTTTTAGTACCCAACCTATTACAAAAGAATCTACCCAAGAACCCAAAAATACTAAGAACAATTTTTTCAGTATGATTGTTATGTGTAATTTCAGTGTCTTTTGCTGTTTGTAGAAAATGGTGGTGGAAGGGGTATTTATAGGTGCAAATGAATCTAAAGTAAATCAAAATGGACAGTGAGATCGGTTGTAATCTAGATGGACAATGTTTCAAATAGGGATATTATGTAATCTTTTGGACAGTCTGGATTTGGTCAAATAAAAAAGATATACAATCAAATGGAGATTTATAAAGATATACAGAATCAAAACAAAGATTTAGAAAGATATGCGAAACCAGATGGAGATTTAAAAGATACAAATTAGGATTGGGTCCAACTAGTGGCCTTTGAGTCTTGTGGGCCTTATTTTTAATTTTGGGCCATTTATAATTTATTTGGATTTGTTATTGTAATCTATTTCATCCAAGATCTGGTCACGACTTATTCGTCAATTTAATTCAACATTTTAGGACAATAGTTTCATCACCGAGCTTCATGTGTGGTCCATTAAAAAATGTGAAACAAATTCGGTGTCGACAATATGTTATGATTTTTGGGTAGACTACTTATAGAATATTGGTTTGTCCTTATTTTATGGAGCGTACCAAGTCATTCCGACTGCCATATAGTCATAAAAATGATTGGTTTAATAGTCATCATTAGTTCTTGCCAAAAGATCATTTATTCCAAAGGCAAAAGTTTGATTTTAGAACAAATACAAGCGAGAATTGCCTGTCGATACCACAATTGTATAGGGAAGATATGAAAGTTAAAGTTTTATCTTTCGATCAGATCACCTTTGGTACCAAGAGCAAAATCCCTGGATATGGGAAAGAACATAATTGGACAAAAAAGTATCTTTTGAGAACTGTTATACTAATCAATAAATCTAATTTGTCACAATCTGGACATCATGCATATTGATTAGATATGAAGAAGTTTTGTAAGCATCCCAAGTTGTAGTTGGTTGAAGTGAATACAAAACTTCAAGCGCAACCTAAAACAACCTAAACATTCAATAAGTCTCAAATAAAAAATATGTGCGAGTGGGTTACAAAATTGAAGTTTCCAGACAATTATGCCTCAAATTTAACTCTATGTGTTAAACTGAATGAGTGCAACTTCTATGAGACGAAGAATCACGATTGCCACATGTTCATGGAAAGATTAATGCCGCTGGTGTTCTATGATTTTTACCGAAGCATGTATCAGATGTTTTGAAAAAAATAATTTTTTCAAGAACATATGTGCAACTAAACTGCATGTTGAGCATATATAGTTGCTTGAGAAAAACATCGTGGTGATCCTAGGCAAGCTTAAGAAGATATTTCCCTTAGGATTTTGTGATTCTATGGAGTATTTGTCAATCCACTTATTTTGTAAAGCTAAAGTTGGTGGCCCTATGCATTATCGATAGATGTATCCCTTTAAAATAAAATATCTCTAATCTTTGTCTACATTAAAGCGTTTTTCATCGCAAAATAGCTGTATTGACTAGTAACTCAAAATAGTTGTATTAACAAGGATCAACTCAAAAATTGAATAATATCTCAAAATGCTAACATCTAAGTAATTATTACAAACAAATAGGACAAAAAATAAATAAACTATAATCAACACAAATAAAAATTTTGTCACCAATGTAATCAAGCCAAGTGAGCTTTAAGACTTGAGACACACTAAGAACATTAATGACCTTAACCTTAACAAGGGATCAACTCAAAATTTGACTACTAACTTTAAATGTTAACATCTAAGCAATCATTACAAACAAATAGCACATAAAATAATTAAACTGTACTCAACACAAAAAAAAGCTATTGTCACCAATATAATCAATCCAATGGGTCATTTAGACATCAAACCCGCCAAGAACATTAATGACCCTAACTTTAACAAGAGATCAACTCTGAATTTGACTACTAACTCTAAATGCTAATATCTAAGTAATCATTACAAACAATTAGGACGAAAAATAAATCAATTGTAATCAACACAAATAAAGTTATTTCCACCAAATTAATCAAATCAAGGGATCTTTAAGACATCAAAACCCCCAAAAATATTAATGATCCTAACCTTATTAAGGGATCAACTCAAAATTTGACTACTAACTCTAAATGTTAACATCCAAGAAATCACTATAAACAACTAGGACATAAAATAGGTTGTTCCTTAGTGTACTAACCAGCATAGAAGAGTCATTAGGAAACTTCCCTTTCCATCCTAGAGGAATAATCACAAGACGAGGCAACAAAAGCAATAGAGGCAGATAGGCTCATATTAACCACACATTTAAACAACAAACATAATATATGAAGGAAAAAATAAAAATACAAATGAAGGTCATCATTGGTTATTTCGATAGTGCACTAAGACAATGCACATCATAACACTAAAGAATGCTTATCATGCTTTGATAATAAATAAGAAAACAATATTTTATGTAAAGCAAATATAATCTATCCTTCATGTAAGCAACACTATCACCAGCATAATCATTATTTAGCGTTGTCAACGCAAATAGGATAGAAAATAATAATAAAATTATAATAAACACAAATAAAGCTATTGCCATGAATACAATTAAAGGGAGCTTTAAGACATCAAACCCATCGAGAACATTAATCATCCTATCATTAAAAAGGGACCAACTCATAATTTGACTATTAATTCTAAATGTTAACATCTAAGCAATCATTATAAACAAATAAGACAGAAAATAAATAAATTGTAATAACACAAATAAAGATATTGTCACCAATATAATCAAGCTAAGGGAACTTTAAGACATCAGACCTGTCAACAACATTAATGACCCTAACCTTCACAAAAGAGCAACTCAAAACTTGACTAATAACTCTAACTGCTAACATCAAAGCAATCATTGCAAACAAATAACATAGAAAATAAATAAATTGTAATCAACACAAAATAAATTAGTGTCATCAGAATAAGAAAGCCAATGGAGCTTTAAGGCATGAGATCCGCCAATAACATTAATGACCCTAACGTTAACAATGGATTAACTTAGAATTTGACTACTAACTCTAAATGTTAACATCTAAGCAATCATGACTAGGTTGTTCCTTGGTGTGCTAACTAATATAGAAGAGTCATTGGAAAACTTCCTTTTCCATCCTAGAGGGATAATAACAAGACGAGGCAATGAAAGCAACAGAGGCAGACAGACTCATATTCACCACACATTTAAAAAACAAATATAATATACAAAGATAAAAGAAAATTACGCATGAGGGTCATCATTACTGATCCCAATAGTGAACTGACACAATGCACATCACAACACTAAAGAATGCTCATCATACTTTGATACAAAGCAAATATAATATATCATTCATGTAAGCAACACAGTCTCCTATATAATCATTCTTTAGCATTGTCAGCGAAAATAGGACAGAATTTAATAAAAAATAATAATCAATACAAATAAAGCTATTATTACCAATATAATTAAACCAAGGTAGCTATAAGACATCAGACCCACCAAGAACATTAATGACCCTAAATTTAAAAAATGATCAACTTAGAATTTGACTACTAATTCTAAATGCTAATATTTAAGAAATAATTAAAAAGAAATAGGACAGAAAATAAATAAATTGTAATCAACACAAATAAAGTTATTGTCACCTATATAATCAAGCCAATAGAGCTATAGGACATTAGACCCGCCAGAACATTAACAACCAAATCTTAACAAGGGATCAACTCAGAATTTGACTACTAACTCTGAATGTTAACATCTAAGCAATCATGACTAGGTTGTTCCTTGGTGTTCTAACTAACATAGAAAAGTCCTTGAGAAACTTTCATTTAAATCCCAAAGGAATAATTACAAAACGAGGCAGTGAAAGCAATAGAGGCAGACATACTCATATTCACCACACATTTAAACAACAAACATAAGATACAAAGAAAAAAAGAAAAATACGCATGAGAGTCATCATTGCTTATCCTGATAATGAAAATGCACAATGCACATCACAACACTAAAGAATGCTTATCATGCTATGATAATCAATAAGGAAACAATATTTGATGCAAAGCAAATATAATCTATCATTCATGTAGTAACATTATCGCAAATATAATCATTCTTTAGCATTTTCAACACAAATAGGATTAAAAATAAATAAAAAAACTATAATTGACATAAATTAAGCTATTTTCACTAAAATAATCAAGTCAAGGGAGCTTTTAGACATCAAAATTCGCCAAGAACATTAATGACCATAACCTTAAAAATGGATCAACACAAATTGATTACTAATTCTAAATGCTAACATCTTAGCAATCATTACAAACAAAATTGGATAAAAAATAAATAAACGTAATAAACACGAATAAAGTTATTGTCACCGATATAATCAAGCCAATGGAACTTTAGAACATTAGTCACGACAACAACATTAATGACCCAAACCATAACAAAGAATCAACTCAGAATTTGACTACTAACTCTAAATGCTAACATCTAAGCAATTATGATTAGGTTGTTCCATGATGTACTAACTGATAAGTGCTTAAATAGTCATATTTAAGCCCCTTAATTTACACTTGTTAGACTATTTATTTATCTATTTCTATGGATTCTAGTTCATTTTCGTGTTTTATGTATTTTTCACAGGACTTGGACAAAAAGATGATAATTTGGAGCTTTTAGAAGCAAAAGTCAAGATCTGCCACCCAGCAAATTGCGCTCGAGCGCGCCCCATTGAGATCGAGCGCACTTGAAGAAGGCTCGAGCGCACACTTGCGCTCGAGCGCAATTACTCCAGAGGCGGCAAAGCCAGATATGGAAAGAAGTCTTCCGACTCCAAAAAGGAATTAGGGTTTCAGGACACCAAGAAGACCCTATAAATAGTCCTGTAAAACACGTAAACCATACTTTTTGTTCTAGATTCAAAGTAGCAAGCTTAGGAGAGGAATTGACGACTCGTCTCCCGAGTCTTCTTCGATTTTAGTTTTCTGTTTTTATTACATCATGTTTAGAATGTTTAGTTTACTTAGTATGTGTAACTAAACTCCTATAGGGCTCGATTGAAGCCCTAGTTATGCTTTTCCACATGTTCATTCATTGATTGTCTTTGCTATAGCCTTGTTAGAATATTTAACTTGATTAATACCTGTTTGTATTTACATTCCTCATATGTATGTGCCTGATCAACATATATATGTGGTATGGATAAGTTAGTTGAATCAATTTGGATGATCGAGTCCTGGGTTCGACATTAGTAACAAGGGATATCCACACCAAATTCCTGAGTTAATCAACATGGGAAACCGGGAGCAGACCAAGCCCTAGGTCCCGTGTGGTTGCCGATCTCCACAGCCTTCATGCTTTCTTAAGGAACAACTCAGTATACACCCATGCTGAATCCCTTAAGAGAGAAAAGAGTTAGAGTATACACTATGCCTAAGTCGTTGCATAGGGAGATCAATAGCCTAAGGTGTGGACCAAGCCCTCAGGTTGGAAACCATTAAATATTCATGATAAGGCTAGAGCATTGAAGCTTTACTTAGTGGGAAAGTATAATTAGGGTGGATATCGTAGTCCTATGTTCTAATTATTGTTATTCTCTAACCATTAAATTGCTATTTCTCTTAAAGAAATTAATTCTAAAACGAAATTCACCAATCCCTGTGGAAATGATTTCGCACTTGCACACTATGCTACCACAGACCTCGTGCACTTGCAAGTAAAACTCAGACGGTTATTTGCATATTTATTTAGGTAGATAATCGCTCCAACAAGTTTTTGGCGCTGTTTCTGGGGATTGGGCTAAAATTTCTTTTTAGAATTAATTTCTCATTTAAATTAATTATTGTTATTTCTTTTTTATTTGATTCTTAACTGTTGTGTTTATCTTATTTTTCACTTCATTAAAAAACCCTAATCAATTTCCTTTTTTTTTTTTTTTCTTGTTTTAGGTACTCCAGGAGAGCTTTCTGTGCCACTTGCGATCGAGCGCACCCTCTATGCAATCGAGCGCAATTGAGGCAGAAAGTAATTTGAGCAGCAGTGTTTGACTGCTGCACTCAAGTAATTGCCACCGATTCATGCATGGACGACGATTCAAGCATCCGAAATTCCTTCTTCTTGATCCCGAGCTAGAGAGAACTATCCGACAAAGACTTAGAGAGAATCCGAAAGAGGACGAAGGAGGAATTGAGGAAGACACACCAATAGTAGAACAGATAGTCGAACAGCAACCACCTGAGGGAAGGCCGATGAAGCAATCCTTCATCCCACAGAATCTCGATCAACCATCATGCATCGCATATCAACCTGAGGCAGAAGGAAACTACTACATATCTCCGCAGATACTCAGTGCACTGACTCACTTTAGGGGTACACCTAGTGAGGATCCACATTTTCACCTTCGAGAGTTCTTTGACCTTTGCAAATTCTAGCACATCCAAGGCTTAGACCAAGAAGGAATAAGGTTAATTCTTTTCCCTTTTTCCTTGAAAGATAATGCTAAATTATGGGATAATTCTTTGCTTATAGTTTCCATCCACACTTGGGAGGAGTTGGCTAGCAAATTCCTAAAGAAGTTCTTCCCAGCCCAAAAGACGAGGCAAATGAGAAAAAAAATTCAATCTTTCCAACAAAAGGATGGTGATCTATTCTTTGAAGCCTAGGGACACTTCAACGAGCTACTACTCAAGTGCCCACACCACAACCTACCCCAAGACGAACTGGTGCAAGCTTTCTATGAAGGTTTGAGTGATTCTAACAAAAATATTGTTGATTCAGGTGGTGGAGGAGTGCTAATGGAAAAGAGCAGCGAAGAGGCTATAGAACTCTTCGAAACCCTAAGTGAACACACGCAGCAGTTGTCCTCTCGAGGTAGACATATAATCAAAAGTAAGGGTATGTATGAGGTAAGCTTAAACGGAGGATCATCTCCTCAAATAGCTGCTGTGGAGAGGAAACTTAACCTATTAGTGAAAGCTATGGCTGCTCAGAACACCTCAACGAACCCACCAACTACACCACTCCAAGTATGTGCTATTTGCTCATAATTTGATCATAATACTGATACATGTCCCTTGTATTCATCTGCAGATCATGAGCAAGCCAACTTTGTGGGACCAAATAGTTATCCGTCGAAGAACAACCCCTATGCTAACACATACAACCCTGGATGGCGGAATCACTTGAATTTCTCGTGGAGCAACAACCAAAATAGTCAAGTGCAGCAAAGAAACTTTCAACCAGCAGCCCAATCTACTCCTGAACCAAAGAAGAATGACCTCGAAAGTCTTGTGAGGCAACTAGTGACTCAACAACAACAAATCCTGAATAAACATGAACAATTCATGGAAGAGTCAAGGAAATTTTGGACTGAACTGAGGCAAATCACTGCAAAACACGATCAAGCCATCCAAGAACTAGAGGTACAAATGGGATAGTTGGCCAAGGAATTGAGTAGCAGAAAACAAGGAGAGCTCCCAGCCCAGCCACTGCCTAATCCAAGAGGACATCAGCAACTGAATGCTATAACTACCTTAAGAAATGGTAAGATCATCGACACCAATGAGCCTACACAAGCATCTCCAGACCAAACCTCCACATCTAAGGTAAGAGAGATAGAGAAGGTAAATACACCTCCACCTTTCCCTCAAAGGTTAGCGAAGCCTAAAAAGGAAACTAAAATGATTGACATTTTCGAAACCTTGAAAAAGGTGGAAATAAATATTCCTTTATTAGATGCAATAAGATAACTACCTGCTTATGCTAATTTTTTAAAAGATTGTTGCACTAACAAACGAAAATTTCAGGAGCATGAGACAGTAGCCTTGACCGAAGAGGTGAGTGCTATATTATTGAGAAAATTACCACCTAAACTAAAAGATCCGGGTAGTTTTACTATTCCTTGCAGGCTAGGTGACCAGCTTTTCGAGCATGCATTATTGGACCTAGGAGCGAGTGTCAATTTGCTACCTTATAGTGTATACGAGACACTAGGTTTGGGCGAACTCCAACCAACTTCATTACATTACAATTGGCTGACAGAAGCATCGAACGACCAAGAGGTATCCTCGAGGATGTTTTGGTAAGAGTAGGTAAATTTATTTTACCTACCGATTTTATTGTATTAGACATGGAGGAATGTCATATGCATGTACCACTCCCTATCATCTTAGGGAGACCATTTATGATCACTGTTGACACAAACATTAATGTGAAAAGAGGCATAGTCACTATGAGAGTAAATGATGAAGAGGTAGAATTTAAAATATTTAATACAGTAGACTCCATTAAAACTAATAATGAGTGTTATAATGTGAGCTTCATGCAAGGTATCAATGAAAAAGTGTCTAAAGTCCATTGCACTATTCCATTGGAGACCATCCACAACCATGCTGACACGAGATTGGACATTAGGCCAGAGGATGATAACGTGATTAAGGATATTAATGGAGTTGTGCACACCATCAAGAAAACACCAGAGCTTTCAAATAACTGTCATCCTCAATTTAAAAATCTTGCACTTACTAATATGACTTTTCCTTATTTTATTGACCAGGCGCCAAAATTGAAGACAAAGCAGCTGTCAACGGCATTGGAACCACCTGATGGGGGCTCTAAATACCTCATTCAAAAGACGTAGCCTTGAAGCTACCATAGAGAGCACTTGAGCAAATTCCACTTGCATAACATATAGCTCAAGTGCCTCTATCAAGGTTAGTGGTACTGAATGCCACTAAAATACGGCATGACTGTATCGTTCTAAATTTGTTTTTAGTAAAGTTTTAAATACACTGTGCATACTACATTGCACTCGAGCGCACCAATCATTAGGTTCGAGCGCACATCCCCCACACCCCAGTGCGCAGGAATACATTATCCTACGCACTTACGCATCATGCGATCGAGCGTACTTAAAAAATGCACTCGAGCGCACTCGGGGCAGAGAGGGCACATGCATATTATAAACAATTTCCCTTTTTCCCCTCATTTACGCTCTAGCGCAACTTGCACTCTCACTATTGCACTTAGCCTCCTCTTGCCCTAATCTTGCACGGTAACTGCCTCCAAACCACCGACCGTCCGTCACAATCACACCAGAACCTACCTCCTGCACCCGGTACCTCCTCGAGTGCACCCACAGATGATCAGTGGTGAGAGGATACCTCGTCTAGCTGAAGATGTAAAACTTAGCGCTCATAGGAGGCACCCCAGACATATCCTTTTTCATTTTAGTACTTTTCATTTGTTGATAGTTATATTTACATGTTTATTATTTATATTTTGTTTTCCGAAACAACGTTTATTTTTCTTTGTCAGGTACTTCGTGCGTGCATCCAGTTCAAGTTTAGAGGCATGTAGAAGCAAGCAAGCAAGCAACCTAGTTCTCCATCTCCCAGGTCAGAATTTTCCATACCATACACACAATGGGGACAATGTGTATTTAAGGTTTGGGGGTAGTGGGAGATGCTAGATACTATTACACACACACTTGAAACACATGCACACACTAAGTCCCAGTTTTCTTTTTTAGAAAAGTTAAATGCATGTTCATTTGGTAACAAAAATTTTGTTTGATTTAAAAATTTGATAACACTTCATTAGTAAGCTTAAAAGCTAGAACACACAGTCTTATATTAGGAATTTTACAAAGTTAGTTACCTATCTCAAGGCACCAAAGAATTCACAAGTTTAATCCAAATTTGCACAAGCACATTTAGCACTCATTTATGTGGGGTATGACACATAATTCTTTTATATATGTTTCCATAACCTAATTGTAATCGGAGGACTTGTTGAAAAGAACATTTTGGCCTAAGAAAAATAAAGAAATATGTTCATCATGCAAAAAATGACTAAAAAGCTTCTAATGATCATTAAAAACTTTCCACTGAGTAATTGGGCCTCTTACCTCAGTAAGCATTGAGTGTTCAGGTCAAAAGGTGGGAAGTAAGCCTTTAATGATCATAATAAAAATTTCCACTGAGTAACTAGGCCTCTTGCCTCAGTAAGCATTGAGTGTTCATGTCAAAAGGTGAGAATTTCATTTAGAAGCATTAAAAACCTGTTAGTTCTGTAGCCTTTTTTATTCGAGTTAGGAAGTCCTTAAGGGTGCCTTTACACCTAATGCCCTAAAACCATATGGTTTGGGAGTCATTGGCTAAACACTCGTTACAAGGGTCAAATAGAAAGCTCGATGGAACTCAACATGGCAAAGATCGCATGATAAAAAGAAAAAGAAAGAAAAAACAAGTATTATGCCATTTTGTTCTCTTTGATAAGAAATTCGATAAAGGTTTGGGCACCAAAACACTATACACTAAAATTATGTGGAAGCCCCATCTTATATGTGCTAATTCATCACACACAAATCAAACTTGTGATGCCTTGGACCGACCTTAAGTAAGTAACATGAGCTTTTGAAAATCCCTTTTCAATACAAAAATGTGTTTTTATTTTAAGCTTATTTATGAACGGTTATCACGGTTTTATGCACAACCCAAATTTTTGAATATCATGGAAATGAACTTATCTTTAAATTTTGTTCTAACATAGTCTTTAGTTTTGTATTGCTAAGGGACTAGCAATATATAAGTTTGGGGGTGTGATAAATGCTTAAATAGTCATATTTAAGCCCCTTAATTTACACTTGTTAGGCTTTTTATTTATCTATTTATATGGATTCTACTTCATTTTCGTGTTTTATGTGTTTTTCACAGGACTTGGACAAAAAGATGATAATTTGGAGCCTTTAGAAGCAAAAGTCAAGATCTACCATCTAACAAATTGCGCTCGAGCGCACAAGAGCACGAGCACACTTGAAGAAGGCTCGAGTGCACACTTGCACTCGAGCGCATCCTGCATACGCTCGAGCGCAATCACTCCAGAGGCGACAGAGCTAGAAATGGAAAGAAGTCTTCTGACTCCAAAAAGGAATTAGGGTTTCGGGACACCAAGAGGACCCTATAAATAGTCCTGTAAAGCACATAAACCATACCTTTTGTTCTAGATTCGAAGTAGCAAGCTTAGGAGAGGAATTGATGACTTGTCTCCCTAGTCTTCTTCGATTTTAGTTTTCTATTTTTATTACATCATGTTTAGTTTACTTAATATGTGTAACTAAACTTCTATAGGGCTCAATTGAATCCCTAGTTATGTTTCCACATGTTCATTCATTGATTATCTTTGCTATAGCCTTGTTAGAATATTTAACTTGATTAATACCTGTTTGTATTTACATTCCTCATATGTATTTGCCTGATCAACATATGCATGTGGTATGGATAAGTTAGTCGAATCAATTTGGATGACCAAGTCCTGGGTTCGACATTAGTAACAAGGGATATCCATACCAGATTCCCAGGTTAATCAACATAGGAAACCGGGAGCGGACCAAGCCCTAGGTCCCATGTGGTTGCCGTTCTCCACAACCCTCATGCTCTCTTAAGGAACAACTCAGTATACACCCATGCTTAATCCCTTAAGAGAGAAAAAAGTTAGAGTATACACCATGCCTAACTCGTTGCATAGGGAGATCAATAGCCTAAGGTGTGGACCAAGCCCTTAGGTTGGCAACCATTAAATATTCATGATAAGGCTAGAGCACTGAAGCTTTACTTAGTGGGAAAATATAATTAGGGTGGATATTGTAGTCCTATGTTCTCATTATTGTTATTCTCTCACCATCAAACTACTATTTCTCTTGAAGAAACTAATTCTAAAACAAAATTCACCAATCTCTGTGGAAATGATCTCGAACTTGCACACTATGCTACCACAGACCTTGTGCACTTGTAAGTAAAACTCGGACGATTATTTGCATATTTATTTAGGTAGATAATCGCTCCAACACTAACTAGCATAGAAGAGTCCTTGAGAAACATCACTTTCTATCCCAGAGGAATAATCATAAGATGAAGCAATGAAAGAAACAGAGACCGACAGATATTCACCACACATTCAAAACAACAAACATAATATACAAAGAAAAATATGCATAAGAGTCATCATTACTGATCCCGAAAATGAACTTATACAATGCAAATCACAATGTAAAAGAATATTTATCATGCTTTAAAAATCAATGCGCAAACAATATTTGTTGCAAAGCAAATATAATCTATCAGTCCAACAATGTCACCAATATAATAATTCTTTAGCATTGTCAACACAAATGATAGAAATTAAATAAACTGTATTCAACATAAAAAAGCAATTGTCACCAATATAATCAAGCTAAGGGAGTTTTAAGTTATCAGACCCGCTAATAACATCAACAACCCTAACCTTAACAAGGATTAACTCAGAATTTGACTAACTCTAAATGCTACCATTTATGCAATCATTACATACAAATATGACAAAAAATAAATAAATTGTTATCATTACAAATTAAATTATTGTCACCAATATAATCAAGTCAATGGAGCTTTAATACATCAAAGCCGCCAAGAACATCAATGACCCTAACCTTAACAAGGAATCAATTAATAATTTGAAACTAACTCTAAATGCTAACATGTAAGCAAGCTTGACTAGGTTGTTCCTCGGTGTGCTAACTAGCATAGAATAGCCCTTGGAAAACTTCTCTTTCCAATCCAGTGGAATAATCACATGACGAGGAAACGAAAGTAACAAAGGCAAACAGACCCATATTCACTAGACATTTAAACAACAAGCATAATGTGCAAAGGAAAAAAGAACACATTTAAGCAAAAAATATAATATACAAAGGAAAAATAAAAATACCTATGAGGGTCATCATTGAAGATTTCGGCAGTGAACCGACACAGTGAACGTCACAATGCTAAAGAATGTTTATCATGTTTTGATAATCATTATGCAAACAATATTTGAGGCAAAGCAAATATAATCTATCATTCATTAAGCAACACTATCGCCAACATAATCATTTTTTAGCTGTTGACCCGTATTTGATTTTAATAATGACGAAACACTGCTTAAATTACACTAGCAATTTTATCTAAGTGTTTAAGCCATAAAAGCATTCAATACATAAACAAAAGGCAAGAACTCAACACGTTCAGACACCAGAAGACAAAAGATCTACAATAGGCACTAAGGTAATTGAATCAACTATAAATCTCTAGTATTCAATTACTTAGCTTGATCTATGGCTCAATTTACAAAAAACTTTGACAAAACTATAATAAAAAAAGTTACTAAGTCAAAAAAATGTTTTGAAACATGAAAACTGGGTTGAAGGACAACCCAGTCGACTAGGTCTACATACCAATCGAGTAGGATATGGGACAGTATGTTCTCAGTCGACTAGTACTAAGGACCCAGTCGACTGGTAAATTTTCCCATTCGATTGGTCCTATGACCCAGTCGACTGGTACTTTCCCTAAGCCTAAAAGTGAACATTTTTCACTTGATCCAGTAGACTGGTAATTTGAAAATGTGACCGTTTGAGATGCGAGACTTGAGCATTTAATGCCCCAAACCTACCAAGTCACTGTCAAACGACCATATTGATTCAAGGCTATATAAACCCACTTCAATGAGCATTTAAAAAAGTAAGATAGCACATTTATTTCATCATAACCTCATTAATTCTCAAAAGAATTGAAAAATTATTGTGAGCCATTCTTCAAACTTGTTCTTAAAAGAGAGATATTATTCATTTGTAAAAAGCATTCATTGTTATCTCTCAACCATTTACTTTACAATTAATACAATTTATTGTAAAGGGAGAAAATTAGTGTAACTCTTAGAGTGTTTAGGATTAAACACTTCAGTTGTAACTTCTGTAAGGAAGAGATTATTGTAAGGTTTGTGCAACACCCGTGAAGTTGCTCAACTAACGATTAGCGGATTACTTCAAGGAGGTTTCTTGAAGAGAGTTGACATAAGGTCGGAGAGATTCCAATATTATCTAACCACTATAAATGGAGTTTGCATTTTCTCTTCCTTTAACTCCTTTATTTACAAGCGTATTATTTGATAGTGTGCATTGTTTATCAAACTGTTTTAAATTTGCAAGTTAATTGCTAAAAAGTTTTTAAAACCCAATTCACCCCCCTCTTGGGTTTGAACCTCAGTTTATAATTGGTATAAGAGCTTCATACTCAATTTCAGGCATAGAATCCTTGAGTTGATCCGATGACATCAAATAGCTATACTGAAGGGCATTCATATACTAGGCCTCCTTTATTCAATGGCTCCAACTATAACTATTGAAAAAATAGAATGAAAATCTTTGTCGAATGAAAAGATTACAATCTATGGAGAGTTACTGAAAAAGGACCTAGAATTCCTACTACGGAAATAATTATTGGAGAGATCAATCATACAATGTCTAAACTCAAAACTAAGTTTAATGAAGAGGATTATAGAATGATATCTCTAAATAGTAGAGCCACTAGTATGTTACATTGTGCTTTAGATATTTCTGAATACAATAAAGTTTCTTCATGTGTTTCAGCTAAGGAGATTTGGGACAAACTTCAAGTTACATATGACGGCACTAGTGAAGTTAAAAAATAAAAAAAATATATGCTAGTGTCCGAGTATGAATCTTTTAAGATATCTCCTAATGAAACAATTTCTCAAATGCACTCACGTTTCACCACTATTGTTAATGGCTTAAAGCTTCTTGGTAGGAACATTGAGGAGTTTTGACTAACAAGGAAGATCTTAAGATCTTTGCCATCCACTTGGAAAGTAAATAAGATGGCCATAATGGAGGCCAAAGATCTCAAAAATCTTGATGTTGAAACATTCCTCGGATCAACATTGATATACGAGATGGAAAAAATGAATCAGGTTGTCAATGATGATGCGAACAAGAAAAAGATGATTGTTCTCAAGGCCTCTACAAATGGAAATGAAGAAGAGAATGAGAGCACCAAAGAAGATGGTGAGATGAAATTAATCACCAAAAGGTTTCACAAGTTCTTGAAAAAGATCAAGAAACTTTACACAAGGGAATCCACTCTAAAAAGGGAACCTCTTGTGTGTTACGATTGTAAGAAGCCCGGCCACATCAAGGCCGATTGCCCAACAACGAGCAAACCTTATAAAAGCTTAAAAAAAAAGCTATGATTGCAACGACATGGAGTGATGACGAAAAGGAAGAAACTTTAGACAATGAAGTTGGATACGAGGCGATTGCCAACTTATGCTTGATGGGAATCGACAATGAGAATGAGATACCAACTTCTTCCCCTTCTAATAATAACATTGTTAGTAGTAGTGAAGAGTTAATTGAAGTTATAAATAAAATGCATAAAGAATTGAAGAAATTCGATTCTAGGAATGTAGTCCTCAACAAGGAAGTTTCATTTCTTTCTAAAGAGATGGAAGGCTTAAAGGAAGAAAAAAAAAAGCTATCTTCCATGCTTTATGACTCTTCACAAGATTTTCTAAAAAATGAAAATGAAATTTTAAAGAAGAAAATTATAAAATTGAATAGCACCATATCTAGACTTATGCTTGGGAATGAAAAGCTAGATGAAGTGTTATCTAGCCAAAGGTTAAATGGAGGAAAATTTGGCTTGGGTTATTCTCCATTAGGCAAGCAAAAGTCAAATGAGACTTTGTTCATGAAAACAACATGTGTGAATGAAGCCTCTACTTCCAAGACCACTAGCAAGATTAAAAGCACTCCTTCAATATATTCTAGTAGGTCTAAGAATGCAAATTGAAATTCTAATGCATATGCTAGAGATAAGCATCCTAGAAATACTCATGCATATATGTATGCTCACTCAAGAAATGCAAATGCTAGAAATAATTATTCAAGGACTGCACATACTAGAAATAAACATCCTAAGAACTATCATCATGTATATCCTAGAAATAATGTGTATAATCATATCTTGCATGGTAAAAGTGGACATCTTAGGAATTACCATCATGTGTATCCTAAAGATAGTATGTATGTTCATAATGCTACAAGTGCATATCCTAGAAATTTCCATAAGACATTTACTAGAGATAACATGCATGTTCAAAATTTTCAAAATAGAAACATATATTCTAGGAATGCGTATCCAAGGAACTATAGACATGCATATTTAAGAAATCCTAAAAATTTCAATAACTATTATCCTAGGATCATGCATCATCAACATGTCTATAATAATAGAGCACCTTATAATGTTAAGATTGGGTCCCCAAAGGACCCAAGAAATTTTGGGCACCTAAAAGTGTAATTGTATATCCTTGTGTAATGTAGATATATCTCCACACCAAGGAATAATGTAACTATTGATACCTTGATTGTGAATGCTCTAAGCACATGACCGGAGATCAAAGCATTTTCAAAGAGCTAACTCTAAGGGATGGTAGACACATCGCCATTAGAGACAATACAAAGATAAAGATCACTAGGCATGGCAAAGTTGGTAATGATTTCTCAACTATTGATCATGTGTTATATGTGCAAGGCCTTAAGCCAAATTTACTTAGTATAAGTCAACTATGCGACAAAGGCAACAAAGTCATATTTGAAACCTCTCATTGTCTAGTAATAGACATCAAAAGTAACAAGATCAAGTTTGTTGGCCATAGACATGAAAATGTCTATATAGTTGATTTAAAATCTTTGCATTCGAAAAATGAAAAATGTTTTCCCGCTTTTAGTGAAAATCCATGGCTATGGTATAGAAGACTTTGTCATGTGAACATAGATTTGCTTAAAATTATTTCAAGAAAAGATTTAGTCTTTGGACTTTCAAAAATCAAATTTGAAAAAGACAAGGTGAGTGATGCTTGTCAAATAGGAAAGGAAACAAAAATTTATTTTAAATCATAAAATATAATCTCAACTTCTAGACCATTGGAACTTTTGCATATGGACTTGTTTGGTCCAATAAGTACCATTAGTCTAGGTGGCCATCAATATGCTCTTGTTATTGTTGATGATTATTCAAGATATACCTTTGTTTATTTTATTGCTTACAAGGATGAAGCATACAAAGGATTTGTGAACTTTTGTAAAAAGGTTCAAAATGAAAAAGGTATTTCTATTTCAAGCATTAGAAGTGATCATGGAAGAGAATTTGAAAAACAAAGTTTTTCAAATTTTGTGATGAAAATTGAATTGGTCACAATTTTTCAACACCTAGAACTCCTCAACAAAATGGAGTTGTTGAGAGGAAAAATAGAGTTCTAGAAGAATTTGCTAGAACAATGCTTTGTGAAAATAGCTTGCCAACATATTTTTGGAGAGAAGCCGTAAACACCTCTTGCTATGTTTTAAATAGAGTTTTAATTTGACAAAACCCTATATGAACTATGGAAAGGTAGAAAGCCTAATATCTCTTATTTTTGTGCTTTTGGTTACAAGTGCTTCATCCTAAATAATAATAAAACTAATTTAGGTGAATTTGACTCCAAGACCGATGAAGAGATATTCTTAGGATATTCAACCTATAGTAAAGCTTATAGAGTCTTTAACAAAAGAACTCTAGTGGTTGAAGAATCCATACATGTTTCCTTTGATGAGTCTAACCTAATTAGTAGTAGAGTAGTTTCTTTTAATGATAATGCAGATTTTATTCCAAGAATGGAAACATCTACTCCCATTGTTGACCCAAATGAGAGTCAACCTCAAACAAGACAAGAGGTAGATGCTCTCAATCTTGATCAACCATCTACAAGTCAACAAGAAGATAGTCTTCCCAAAGATTGGAGGCATGTGAATTATCATCCAATCGATCAAGTGATTGGTGATCCTTCACAAGGGGTAAGCACTCGATCCTCTACTAGAAATATTTGTAATTGTGTAGCTTATTTATCTCAAGTAGAACCTAAGACTTTTGTAGAAGCCAAAAAAAGATGTTGATTGGATAAATTCTATGTAAGAAGAATTAAATCAATTTGAAAGAAACAAAGTATGGGATCTAGTTCCTAGACCCAATAATCAAACAATAATAGGAACTAAATAGGTATATATAAATAAAATGAACAAAAATGGAATAATAACTAGGAACAAGGCTAGACTAGTTGCTAAGGGCTATTATCAAGAAGAATGAATAGACTTTGATGAGATTTATGTTCCCGTAGCTAGATTAGAAGCCATTCGTATGCTTTGGGCCTTCACATGCTTTAATAAATTTAAGCTATTTCAAATGGATGTAAAAAGTTCATTTCTAAATGGTTTTAAGAGATGTGTGTTGAGCAACCTCTTGGATTTGAAAATCCTAGTCTTCCAAACCATGTCTATAAGCTTTCTAAAGCTCTCTATGGGCTGAAGCAAGCTCCAAGAGCATGGAATGAAAGACTAAGTAAGTTTTTGCTTGAAAATGGTTTTACAAGAGGAAGAGTGGACATAACCCTCTTCACAAAAACTCACAAAAATGACACATTATTATTCCAAATTTATGTTGATGATATCATATTTGGTGCTTCTAATGAATCTATATGTCAAGAGTTTGCTAAGTGTATGCTAGGTGAATCTGAAATAAGCATGATAGGAGAGCTTACTTACTTTCTTGGACTTCAAATCAAACAATTGAAAGAAGGTATCTTCATCAATCAATCAAAGTACACCAAGGACCTATTAAAGAGGTTTGGGATGGAAAACTCAAAGTCAATGGACACTCCTATGGGAACTTCTACAAAATTTGACCTAGATAAGGAAGGTAAGTGTGTAGAAACTAAAACTTATAGACATGATAGGAACCTTACTTTATCTAACTAGAAGTAGACTTGATGCAATGTTCAGTGTATACATGTGTGCTAGATTTCAAGCTAATCCGAAGGAATCACATATAATTGCAATGAAAAGAATCCTTAGATATCTATAAGGGGTCTCAAAACCTAGGGCTATGATATTCTAGAAAATCAACTTTTGAGCTTGCAGGATATTCGAATGCTGATTTTACAAGTTATAGGCTAGATAGAAAAAACACTAGTGGAACATGCCAATTTTTAAGTACAATGTTAACCTCTTGGTTTTCCAAGAAACAAAATTCGGTTGCGCTATCAAGCCCTGAAGCAGAATATGTAGTAGCCGAAAGTTGTTGTGCACTAGTGTTGTGGATGAAACAACAATTAGAAGACTATGACATGAACTTTAAAAACATACCAATTCATTGTGATAACACTAGCGCTATCAACTTGACCAAAAACCCTATTCAGTATTCTAGAACCAAACACATAGAAGTAAGACATCAATTCATAAGAGACCATGCTCAAAATGGTGATATTAGATTAGAATTCGTACCTTCAGAGGAGCAAATAGCTGACATTTTTACTAAGCGATTGAACGAACACAACTTTAGCAAGATTAGACTATTAATAGGCTTAACAAACTATGATAATATACATATTTGATTGCATCTACGTCTCATCATATGCATATTTGAAATTTAGTGATATGAGTATTAACTCCCATTTAATATCTCTCACTTAAAATGTCATAGATAAATCATTTCGTGCAAAAAATATACTTGGAGATCAAAATCTTACGTCTTTTTAAAGACCCAATCGACTAGTTGGATGACCTAGTCGACTGGTATCTCTCTTTCCATTTTACTAATCGACTTGAGTTAATCCAGTTGATTGGTAACTCACTGCCCATTTCACCAGTCGACTAGTATCATACGAGAAGCTTGGAGCCAAAATTTGAATTTCTCCTGGACACCCTAGTCGACTAGTATCTCACTGCCAGATTACCTATTCGACTGGTATCTCCACTTAGTCGACTGGTATGTCAAATTGTCCCCAAAATAAAAAGGACCCAGTCGACTGGTACCCTAACCCAGTCGACTAGTATCATGATTCTATAAATAATCACTTTAATTTTTTTCAGTTTTTATGCCATTTTTGAAAACCCTAAGCTTTATCTCTCTAGAAAACCTTTGATTTTAAACCGAAATCTCTCAAAATAACTCCACAGATCCCTCAAATCATCTATTTTTCAAATTTTCACGGTTGAAAACTCCACATTTTCCAAACTCTTTCTCCAAACAAAATTTTCACAAAATGTCCGAGAGAATCCAGACAAAGACCACCATTGTCGAACCTCATGCACTTACAAGGCCTCGATCAAAGAATTCAACGGCACCTGACACCAAGGGAAAATGAGTGACTGGTTCATCGAGCAAGATGACAAGGACCGAGCTCGATGACTCTTTATTTTGAACACGTCGCCCCGTCATACGCCACAAGAAAATCATGATAAGTCGTTTTGTCAATTTTGACTCTATCTGTCATGTAAACTTTGACATTTTACACTCTTTTGAGGCTATTCACGTAACCCCGCTTGTGAAAATACACCAAAAATTTTACCTATGCCTCATCAATCAATTATATGCCATCTTGGTCAAACCGAGACTATTTTCTCTTCGATTTAAGACCAAAGTGATGGGTAAAGAATTTGAAGTCAATACTGACCTTCTGGTCAAACTACTGAAAATCCCCGTGGGAGGGGTCCAGTGGAGTCTGGATGGATAGCTAAACAATTTCGATTTAGAGGAAGCTTATTAGATTGTTAGGGGGCGACCCTAAACATATCTTTTGACCCTCTATATTTCACTAATGTAGTGATATGCCCCTAACTTCCAAATTATTCAATCTCATAGTGAGTTGGACCATCCACCCGAGACTCAAGAGTCGAGACTATATGTCCAAAATAGACATAGTAATGATTTGGTTTCTTAAAATTGGACACAACTTCAGTATTTATCCCTCTTGCTAGCCAACATGATAAATAGCGAAGTAAGTGACTGCGGGTGCCTCTCATACGGGATGTTCATCCCCTTGATCCTCCAGCACTTCCACGTCCCTTTGCCTGCCTCGGAAGCTTAAGATACTGGCCACAAGGACATTATTAATGTCTCTTCACTCAAGAAGATGGGTGCTCAATTTGAGATGGTATGATCTACTCTAAGGCTGGGAGGAATATACGGATCAGTGATAAAAACAACAGCGAGGACGACGCGAGATGTTGGGTGATGCAACTCCTCCCACTGCCATGGACACTGACCCTAGTCCGTAGCATGCTAGCCATGGTGGCTCTAGTGGTGGTCAGACTGGATACGATAACCTACTATAAGTTGTTGTGTGCCTCCAGCTATCCATGCAGTCCAGCTTCCAGAGTTTGAGGTCTACAGTCGACCATATGTGTCACGACCTCCACACACTCCGAGATAATTTTGAGTTACACTATGACCACACAAAGGGCTCTTTGGTTGAGATTCAGGATCTTCTTTGAGACAGCTTTTATTCCCCTGCTTGCTGAGTCTTTTTGCTTTATCTCTTTTGTTTTTGATGTATAGCTTCTCAGATATTTTAGCATGAACATTCATTTTCCTTGTATACATTCTTGTGCTTGTACTTTCAAACAGCTTCCTATAAGCTCATGATGAATGGATGTATCTATATACTTACTTATTTAGACTTTAGCTTATATATATACTTTACTTTTGAGCTATATTGTTGTTTGGTTTGAGCTATTCATACTCATCTATATGCTTTAACTGGTAATACTTATGTACACACTTCTGGTTCTTCTCGGGAAGTCTTTCTAACTTTAAATCATGCGTAGTTTTTGTACACAAGTTTTTTTATGCCTTATCTTCATGTCTGTGGTAACTAAATTGCTTATTTTTCAAGTTTACACGCCTTTTCTACTATTGTCAAAATGGGAGAGAAAAAGAGAAAAATCTGTTGTAATGCTAAGATAGCATAAATTTAGAGGGAGTATTGCTCCAAACATGTTATGCTAAGATAGTATAAATTTAGGGGGAGCATTGCTTTGAACATGTTAAAAAACGTAAAATAATATTACATTACATAGTTGGGATTGATATAACTGTTGGTATTTGTCTAAGGAATAAACGGGTTGAAGAGTTCAACATTAGGTCCAGGTGTGCGCAGTGGCACAAGTGGTGTGTGCCGTGGCCACCAGCAAAGGAGGAAGTCTAGGGAGGTGTGCACCATGACACAACCTCCCCCATACCGTGACACCCAACAAGCATGAAGACTTGGAGGTGGTGTGCCCTGTTGTGAGCCGCGGTCTACCCTGTTCTGAGTCGCAGCTCCAGGCACACCTGATGCCAATTTTCAGCACTCTTCTCCTGGTGCGTGGGGCTTAATTAAAATGCACAAGATCACTTAGACTTGTTGAAGGGCTATGATTATTTGGCCCTCAAGATCTAAGGGTTGAGATTGTCTTCAAGAATGGTTCAAGAAGTGGTTGCACTATATAAAGGATCATCTAGGAGCAATAACATAGTGAGGGTGTGGAAGTGTGTGTGAAATAGAACACATGGTGTGTGAGAGTGCAAAGATACTAAATACAAGAGAGACTCATTCAAGAGAGGCTGGTTGTTTAGAGAGAGAGTAGTCTAGATTGGAGATTCAAGGCCTTTGTAATTGGAAATTTCTAGGGCAAAATTCCAGGGAAACACTTAGTTCTTATCACTTTATTTTCCTCTTTTTTTGTTCTTCAAGAATAAGAGGGTTCTTGAAGAGGTGTTGCTGTAATTGTAAGAACTCCATTGATTTAATGCAGAGAGCTCAGAGGAGCTCACGGGGATGTAGGTACATTGTCGAACCTCGATAACAATTGCTTGTGTTCTTTCTTTGATTGTTTGATTCCTGTTTATTACAAGTCATTCTAGACTTAGGTATTTGGAAAGATCACAACCTAGGATTCCACAAGAAAGTGATTTTTCAATAGTGGTATTAGAGCTACAACAGCGGGTATCAAAGCTAGAACAGGGGGTATCGGAGCAAGACTCCAAGAATCAAATAAATTTTTTTGGGTGATTCAAGAACGGTACTGAGATCAAGATTTGATCATGTTCTTGAGGTTCAAGAACGGTGTTGTGATCAAGATTTGATTGTGTTCTTGAGATTTAGAAGTTGGAAAGCAATTGTGGGTGCTGTGTAAATCTGGGATTTTTTTTCGTAAGTTGGGTTCAAACTTCATTGTTGAGAAGTTTGATGGAAAGGGAGACTTTGCCATTTGGAAGCAAAAAATCAAGGCTGTTCTTATGCAATAAAAGGTGGACTTGGCTATTAGAGAAGATGATGATTTTTCAGCAAGTATCACAGAGGTCCAGCGGAATAAGATGAAGAAGATGACGTATAGCACCATCTTCCTGCACATATCGGATAGTGTGACAAGGGAATATGGAGACACGAAAGATCCAGCTGTCATTTGGAAGAAACTAGATGAGTTATTTCTTACCAAAACTCTCCCTAATAAGATATATATTCTGAAACGACTGTTTGCTTTTAAAATGGATCCTAATAAAGAGTTACAAGATAATCTTGATGTGTTTAATAAACTAGTTCAAGATTTGACTAGTTGTAGTATAACATTCCCAGATGAACAATTGGCTGTTATGTTATTGATTTCTCTTCCTGATTATTTTGAAAGTTTGATTAATACTATTGAATATGGAAGAGATACACTAACCAAAGAAATTGTCATCAATGCTATAAGGGCTCATGATTTCAAACCCAAGATGAGGGAAGCATCAAGTGGGGAAGGTCTGCTCGTTAGAGGAAGGCCTGCAACTCAGAATGGCAGTAGCATCCATGGCAACTACCGGGACAAATCAAAGGGTAGAGGGCAGAGCCATGGAAGATCGCATTCTAAACCGAAGTTTGGAGGAAAGTGATGCTACTACTGCAATAAGGAGGGCCATTTCAAGAGAGATTACAAGAAGATGATGAAGGATGAGAAAGAAAGAGGTCATACCAAGAATGGGGAGGCTTTAGTTACCAAGGGAGAATAGTAAGATGATGTTCTTGTTGTGTGCTCAAATGTGAGCGAAAGGTAAGGCTGCGAGAGATGGATCTTGGATTTTGGATGCACTTATCATATGTGTCCTCACCAGGATTGGTTCAAGAATTTCAAGGAAACCGATAGGGGAATGGTTTTCTTGGGGAACAATACTTCATGCCAAGTGAGTGGCAGGGAGACATTCAATTGAGGATGTTTGATGGAGTTACAAGGCTGCTGTAGAATGTGAGATATCTTCCGGATTTGAGAAGGAAATTTGATCTCATTAGGGCAGCTAGATTCCATGGGGTACACATACAAAGCAAAGGGAGGTAAGATCAAGGTAACTAAGGGATCTTTGATAGTGATCAAAGCAGCAATCAAGAACGGTCTCTATGAGATGATTGGAGAGACGGACATCAAGGATCAAGTAACAAGCTTGATGGCTGAGATGGATAAGGCAGTACTTTGGCACAATCACTTGGGACATATGAGCGAAAAGGGGCTACAAGTTCTCAGCAAGGATGGGTTACTTGATGGTGACAAGGTAGAAAAACTCGATTTCTGCGAGAGTTGTGTTCTTGGGAAGCAACATCAGGTTAGCTTCAACACCGAAGTGCGTAAGTCAAAGGGGATTCTTAACTATATTCATGTCGATCTTTGGGGACAAGCAAGAACACCAACATAGGGAGGTAATCTTTACATTTTGTCTTTAATTGATGATTATTCTAGAAAGGTTTGGGTTTATTTGCTTAAAAATAAATCAGATGCTTTGAATAAATTTGTGGTGTGGAAAAAGCTGGAAGAAACTCAAACGGATAAGGTAGTTAAGGTGTTAAGAATCGATAATGGCTTAGAATTTTTTAATAAGGAATTTAACAAATTTTTTAAGTTAAATGGCATTCTAAGACATAGAATGGTTATGAAAACACCTCAGCAAAATGGAGTTGCTGAGAGGATGAATAGGACCCTCCTAGATAAGGTTAGGTGCATGACAATAGGCTCCAGCCCAAATGTTTTTTAGGGGAAACTGTGTCTACTGTTGCGTATTTGGTTAATAGATCACCCTCTAGGGCTGTGGACCTTAAGACTTCCAAGGAGATGTGGAGTGGAAAACCTCCTAAGTTAAGAAACCTTAGGACTTTTGGATGTGCTGCGTTTGCACATCAAAAGGATGATAAACTTAGCCCAAGATCTAGAAAGTGTGTGTTTCTAGGATATGGTGAAGGGGTTAAGAGGTATAGGTTGTGGTCTTTAGAACAAAAAGGAACTAAACTCATAATAAATAAGGATATCATTTTTAATGAGCATTTATTTCCCTATTTAGAGAAAACTAACCCTGTAGGGGATAGTGGGCAAACCAGCCCGGTATTTGTGGAGCATAGCATTAAGGAAAATTAAGTTCAGGTAGAGCAAGGAAGGAAAGAAGGTTCGGACCAAGTAGAGCCCATTAATGGAGGCCAAGCTCAAGATGCTCAAGAGGAGGCTGGACTAGAAGGAGATGTTGCAAGGAGTCAGAATGACTATCAGCTCACCAGGGACTTGGAAAGAAGGCTGGTCAGACCACCTTTGAGATATTGTTTTGCGGATGCTAATGTAGCAGCTCCTTGTTCAGAAAGAGGGATAAATGAACCAGAAACTTACATTGATGCCATGGGATGTAAGGATTTGTCAAGATGGAAGCTAGCTATGGAGGAAGAAATGCATTCTTTGAGGAAGAACAACTCTTGGGAATTGGTGCACATTCTAGGAAAACAGAGAGTTGTGGATTGTAAGTGGATTTTCAAGATCAAATAAGGGAACCCTCTAGTAGATGAAGTCCGGTACAAGGCTAGGCTAGTGGCGAAGGGGTTCATGCAAAGAAGAGGTCAAAGATTTCACAGAAATTTTCTCACTGGTTCACAAGGTGGAGGAAATGGTGATTATCCTCATCTATGTCGATGATATGTTGTTGGTTGGGAGTAGCAGGGAGAGGATAGAAAGGTTGAAGTCTTAACTCAGTTCAGAGTTCGAGAGGAAGGATCTTGGCCTTGTGATGAGAGTCATAAAATGCTTCTCAACAATGGTTAATTGTTAGCATTTTAGGATTAGTCTCGGTCTTTATTGCGATTTTATGTGTTAATAACTCTAAAGTAATATTATTGGACCACTGACTTATTTCAGTGCAATTTTTAGGTACTTTGAGTTTAAAATAGAAAAAAAAATGATCACTGCTTAAAAGGCCAAGATCCCATACTTCTGGAGGACAAGATGGATTACTGCCTGTACTACGATCGAGCGCACAAGCAGTACGATCGAGCGCATATCCCACATCGACTAAGAAGTACTCTGTAGCGCACATGCGATCGAGCGCACAAGCAGTGCGATCGAGCGCACATCCCATATTGACCAAGAAGTACCTTGCAACGCAACTGCGATTGATCATACTCGGGCAGTATCCTACATCGGTCAGAAAACACATAGCACTCCGG
Organism: Bretschneidera sinensis; assembly: GCA_023935145.1. Lineage (NCBI taxonomy): Eukaryota > Viridiplantae > Streptophyta > Magnoliopsida > Brassicales > Akaniaceae > Bretschneidera > Bretschneidera sinensis. The sequence continues at coordinate 88,560,106 of CM043702.1, forward strand.
GAGCTTGCCTATATAAGACCCCCTTTACTTCAGCTTTGAGGCATCAATCGGAGCTCATCTGAAATCATCAGAGAGTGAATCCAGAGGGCCTTTAGGATGAATCCGAAAGTATAAATTTGGAGGGCAAGCTAAGGATGATTGTTAAGAGGCCGGAGGCAACTCAAGGAAGCATGAGCTCGATGGCCAGCTAATCTCCAAGCAAGGCGAAGGGATGAATCCCTAGGTGTAGTTGTTCCTATTTTCCTTTATTTGATTCAGTTGTAGTTGGATATTATTTTCATTAAACATTGTTATGTTTTATTCTTTAATTTAATTAGTAGCTTTTTTATTAGTCCGGTGATTGCATGTTTCTTTTCCATATAAGTCTAGTCATGCTTTTCTTATGTGTATCTGTTTGGGTGTGATTGAGTCCGGTAGATCTCTTTTATAGATTTGTCCATTGCTGCGGTATTGTCATTTAGATATACCGTCGTCTTTTGATAATTTATAAGTTAGGTCATGTGTGTTTGAAAGTAAAGAATAATTCATATCAATTACATTAGGGTTTATACATGCACTTTAATTGAACATTTGCCAATTGCCTGTTTGGGATGTGAAACTTGCAATCGAGATAAAAATGACTGAATCAAGTTAGGATTAGGGCAACAAACCTAGGGAGGATTTCCAGAACCTTGTTATTTCTACCTATTTACACAATTTCCTTCACACTATTTTCACATAATTCAAATTCTTTCAATCAATCTTTTATCGTTTGTGTTAAAATTCACACATTCTTTTGTAATTAACTTGTTTCCCTATGGAATCGACGCCCCAAAACTGTACTACAATTATCGCGTTATGTTTTGGGCATAAGCAAATTTTGGTGCCGTTTCCGGGGAAACGCGCTTAAGTACAAGGAAGATTGTAAACTTTTGACATGACGGTAAATGAGCTGTAAATAGTTTTTTTCTTTTCACCAGCTATAAAGGCGATAACCTTGTTCCTTCTTTTAGCTTGCTGCATTAATCTATTTTAGGATTTTTGTGATCTTGCATGCCTAGATATAGACACCATTTGGGTAGATTTGCTTGTAGGCCTGTGCTAGAGTCAGGATTGAACTTTTTCAACCTTTTATTTGATAATCTATCTAGTTATGAGGAAATGAGTGAACACGAAGATCAACCTACTAGGACCCTTCATGATTACCTCCACCCTACACGTATAACCACACCATCTTGCATCATGTTTCCAGCCAACATTCCCCAATTAGATCTTAAAACAGGGATGATATAGTTACTCCCTACATTTTATGGCATGGAAAATGGGAACCCATATATGCACATCAGAGAGTTTGAGGAAGTAGTTGCAACTTTCCATAGTCAAGGTGCAACTGCTGACATTGTGCGGCTTAAGTTCTTTCCTTTCGCTTTGAAGGATAGAGCTAAGAGTTGGCTATACTCACTGAGACCATGATCGATTGGATTGTGGACTGAGATGACTAGGGCTTTCTTTAACAAATATTTCCCTCAACACAAGACTGATGTGTTGAAAAGACAAATCTCCACCTTTGCACAAAAGGAAAACAAGACTTTGTATCAGTCTTGGGAGAAATTTAAAGAGCTGTTAAGTATGTGTCCACACCATGGGTATGAAAATTGGCGTTTAGTGAGCTACTTCTATAAGGGTCTTACCTATAGAGAACGCTAATTTGTAGAGATGATATGCGATGGGGAATTTCTGCAAAAAGACCCCGATGAGGCTCTTGAATACCTCAATGAGCTTACTGAGAAAGCTTATACATGGACTGGACCTAGTGCTACTGAAAGCATGAGTAGGTCATGACCTATAGGAAACCCCAGTGGTGGAGGGATATACCATCTTAGGGAAGAAGACAATCTGAAAGCTAAGGTCGAACTGCTCACTAGGGAGTTAGAAGCATTGAAAACTAAGGGCTCAAAGCAAACACATGCGGTTAATCATGCCGAGTCTTTAGAGCCGTGTTTTGTGTGTGGCGGGGTAGACCATCTCCTCCAAGAATGCCCCACATTTGCTAATATGAGAGGGTTGTATGAAGAACAATGTAATGCCTTAGGCATGTACAAGAAGCCTCTTGCACCTTTCTCTAGCACTTATAATCCGAGGTGGCGGAATCACCCCAACTTCAGCTGGAAATCTGAAAGTTAGCAGCATGCACAGTCCCCTAGATCATCCCCTGCACTTTATTATGCACCTTCATCCTCTAGGAACTCCTTAGAAGACACCTTACAAGCTTTTATAGAGGCACAAGGTAAAACAAACCAGAGAGTTGAGGCATTAATTACGCAGGTGGTTGAAGAGCATAAAGAAATTAAGAGCCAAGTGTCCAAATTAATGGGCTCCTTAAGTGTGACTGAGCGAGGTAAGTTCCCTTCCCAAGCTCAGTCCATACCTCGCGGTCAACATGTGGCACAAGAAAATTTGAAGGATGTAAATGCCATAGTGACCCGAAGTGGTAAGTCACTGCACATCTCACCAATGAATGAATCCAAGGATGTGGAAAAGGGTCAAACTAGTAGTAATACCAGCTGTCCAAAGACCCTGAAGTGACCAAAAGTCCTGTTAAGGCACCATTTCCTTAAGCCTTAAAGTCAAACAAGAAAAATCTGGACTTAAATAACGAAATCCTAGAGAACTTGAGGCAAGTGAAACTCAATCTTCCTCTGTTGCATGTGATTAAACAAGTTTCTACTTATGCAAAAGTTCTCAAAGATTTATGCACAATTAAGAGGAAACACCATGTTAAGAAAGCTGCATTTCTAACTAAGCAAGTTAGTGCTTTAATTGAGGAAAGAATTCCCCCAAAATACAAGGATCCAGGCTGTCCTACCATTACTTGTAGCATTGAAAATCATGAGGTTGGACAAGTCTTGCTAGATTTAGGAGCTAGTGTAAACCTGATGCCATTTTCCATTTATTTACAGCTAGGTTTAGGGGAAATCAAACCAACAGGCGTGGTGCTACAACTGGTTGACCGTTCAGTCAAAGTACCCCAGGGTGTGGTAGAGGATGTGTTGATTCAGATTTATAAATTGTATTATCTTGTTGATTTCCTAATCCTTGATACCACTTCTACGGTTGACATTAACTCTAGAATTCCTTTGATTTTGGGTAGACCTTTCCTTGCTACTGCAAATGCTCTTATTAATTGCAGGAATTGACTCATGAAGCTGTCTTTTGGAAACATTACCTTAGAAGTGAACATTTTCAATGTTGCAAAACTGCCCGAAGATGAGGACGAAAATCACCATACATGATCAAGTCACTCATCGATGAGGGAATTTCCATGGCTCATGATTTTGATCCTTTTAAGAGTTTTCTTGTTAATTCTGAGATTGATTTATTTGATGATGAAACTGATATAATTGATACTTGTGTTCTTTTTGACAAATCTCAGGATTATGGCATTTGGGCATGGCACCCGAGGTTTGAGGAGTTGCCTGACAGAAGCAAAAAACAAATCCCCTCAAGTGTGGAAGCACCTAAAGTCAAATTGAAGCCACTACCTAAGGGTTTAAAGCATGCCTTTCTCAGTCCAGGTGATACCTTTCCTATTATTATTTCATCCGAATTATCTGAGACCCAATGTGAGAAATTAATTCAAACCTTAATTGCACATAAATCAGCCCTAGGATGGAGCACGGCTAATTCGAAGGGAATTAGTCCCCTGATCTGGTCCCATAAAATAAATATGGATGAAGGAACCAGTCCTCATAGAGACCCTCAACGTAGACTTAATCCCACTATGAAAGAAGTAGTGAAAAATGAAGTGCTAAAATTGTTAGACGCGGGTATTATATATCCCATAGCTGATAGTAAATGGGTAAGTCCTACACAAGTTGTTCCCAAAAAGTCCGGAGTCACTGTGGTAATGAATGACCTAGGAGAGTTAGTCCCTACCAAACTTGTGACCGGGTGGCGTATGTGCATTGATTACAGAAAATTAAATGCTACCACCCAGAACGACCATTTTCCACTCCTTTTTATTGACCAAATTCTTGAGCGTGTAGTTGGTCATCCTTTTTACTGTTTCTTAGATGGTTATTTTGGCTATTATCAAATAGAAATTGCATTAGAAGACCAGGATAAAACCACTTTTACTTGTCCCTTTGGCACTTATGCTTTTCGTAGAATGCCATTTGGATTATGTAATGCCCCTGCCACTTTTCAACGTTGCATGATGAGTGTTTTTAGTGACATGGTTGAAAATTGCATGGAGGTTTTTATGGATGACCTAACTGTTTTTGGATCTTCATTTGATACATGCTTAATGAATTTGGAAAGAGTATTAATTCGATGTGAGGAAAAAATATTGGTTTTAAACTGGGAAAAATGTCATTTCATGGTCCCATCCGGTATTGTCTTAGGGCATATTGTCTCTTCTAAAGGAATAGAGGTTGATCAATCTAAGATTGAATTAATCTTTAAATTGCCTACACCTAAGACAATAAAGGATGTGAGATCTTTCCTTGGTCATGCTGGTTTTTATAGGAGGTTTATACAAAATTTTCCAATATATCTAGACCACTATGTGCCCTCCTAATTAAAGATGCCCCATTTGAGTGGACTCAAGCTTGTCAAGAGGCCTTTAAAACGCTGATTGGAAAGCTTACTTCAGCACCTATAATGCAGTCACCTGATTGGAATTTACCCTTTGAAATCATGTGTGATGCTAGTGACTATGTTGTAGGTGCTGTTCTTGGACAGCGAAGAGAGGGAAAACCTTTTGTAATTTACTATGCTAGTAAGACTTTGAATAGTGCTCAGATGAATTACTCCACAACTGAAAAAGAATTGCTAGCTGTAGTATTTGCTTTAGATAAATTTCGTGCATACTTAATTGGTTCTCCTATCCTTATTTTTACAGATCATGCTGCTCTCAAATACCTTCTTACAGAGAAGGATGCTAAAGCGCGCTTAATACGATGGATCTTACTCCTACAAGAATTCGACATCACCATCAAAGATAAGAAAGGAGTAGAGAATGTAGTGGCTGACCATCTTTCAAGGCTCACATTTGAAGACACGTCTGATGACATGCCGATCAAAGATGACTTTCCCGATGAGTATTTACTTTCTGTTACTTCTTTACCATGGTTTGCTCACATTGTGAATTATTTGGTTACAGGTGAGATACCAGTGGATTGGAGGGCTCAAGACAAGAGGAAATTTTTATATGAGGTATGTAATTTTTATTGGGATGACCCCTATCTTTTCAAGTATTGCCCAGACCAAATTCTAAGGCGTTGCATCCCTAATGAAGAGATTGCACGTGTCTTAGAATTTTGTCATTCTCTAGCTTGTGAAGGCCACTTTTCAATGAAAAAAAACCGCTACAAAAATTTTACAGTGTGGATTTTATTGGCCTACCTTGTTTAAGGATACAAACGTCTATTGTCACTCATGTGAAAGGTGTCAAAAGTTAGGAGCTATGTCTCATCGAAATATGATGCCTTTAAACCCCATTTTAATAATTGAAATCTTTGATTGTTGGGGCATTGATTTTATGGGACCCTTTCCTCCTTCCTTTGGATACCTATATATCATTGTGGTAATAGATTATGTATCTAAGTGGGTAGAGGCAGCAGCTTGCCGAAGCAATGATAATAGAACGGTAACTAAATTTCTTAAAGAAAATGTGTTATCTCGATTTGGTACACCACGTGCTTTAATTAGTGATCAAGGTACACATTTTTGCAACCGTTCTTTTGAAGCTTTGATGCGAAAATATAGGGTGTTACATAAAATTTCTACTGCCTATCATCCTCAGACTAATGGGCAAGTAGAGCTCGCTAATAGGGAGATTAAACAAATTTTAGAAAAAACGGTGAACCCAGATCGCAAGGATTGGTCCTTGAGACTAGTTGATGCACTTTGGGCTTACCGTATAGCTTTTAAAACTCCCTTAGGTATGTCACCTTATCGGCTTGTTTTTGGAAAGCCTTGCCACTTACCGGTAGAGCTCGAGCATCGAGTGTATTTAGCAATTAAATCTTTTAATTTTGACATAGGAGAAGCCGGTAAGCTTCAGAAATATCAGTTGACCGAGTTAGAGGAGTTAAGGAATGATGCTTATGAGAACTCTAGAATCTATATGGCTAAGATGAAAGTATTCCATGATAAAAATATTTTGAGGAAAACGTTTAAACCTAATGATCGGGTGTTCTTATACGACTCTAGACTCCATAAGCATCCTGGAAAACTTCGGTCGAGGTGGACCGGCCCTTTTGTGGTCAAAAATGTTTTTGAAAATGGGGCGGTAGAAATTGAGGATACTAGAGATGGCTGGGTCTTTAAAGTCAATGGTCAACGCCTTAAGATCTTAATGGATAGGTAAGATCCGGAAGTGGAAGACATTCCACTTATGGATCCTGTCTACTTACCTTGACCACACAACAGAGGTACATTTTTTTTCTTTTATTTTTGTGTTGTTTATTTGTTTTGTTTTGTTTTTATTATTATTGAAGGCCCTGTAATTTTAATTTTTAGTGTGCTAACACATGGTGGGAGTCTGAATGATACACCACAGTTGCTTTCTTTTTGTTTGTTCTATATTGTAGATCAGATTTTTAACAAGAAGTTTAGCATGTAGTTTATATGGAGGTGCAAAAATTTCAGCTTCCGTGCACTTTTGCTTACAAAGGGAGTTTCCTTTACCTTTTCTTTAACATTGAGGACAATGTAATTTTTCAGTTGGGGTGGAGGAAACATATTAACATATTTTTTTTCTTTCATTGAACTGCATGGTGTCATCTTTGTTTTTGATTAGCATGCTTTGTGTTAGCCTTAGAGTCAATTTACATATCAATGATATAAACTTAATTGAGATAATAGACAGCATGTAGAAGAGGTTAAATCTTGCTTCAGTTTGAAATTAATTTAAGTATCAATCTTCATTTGGTTTGAGACTCTAGTTTGTAGTAAGATTGTAGATTAGACTATAACATCTAGAGAAATTTTATGTGTGATTATTTTGTGAATATTTTTGCGGTCTTGACAAGCTCTAGAACTTACTTGATAACCACTTGAGGTGAATTCCTAGAATGCACACTACGTAGGATATGATATAGGCCATTTTTGGACCGTTTGAGCCTTTCAAACCTACCATTGCTATATTTATCACTAGTCACCTATTTGAGCCTTTTTCTTGAAAAGAAAAATTGAGCCTTGTTTCTTTCGATAAACCATTTACTTACCTTTATGAGCCTAAAAATATTTTTATCCTTACATTCTTTTAAAAGAACTTAGTTATACACATGTTGTGAGAAGCACTTAAAAGGAGTAAGGGTGGAAATATGAAAAAATATCACTACTGCAACCCAAGTACATTAAAGGAGATAAGTTGGGGGTTGTGGAAAAGAAAAGAAAAAAAATGAAAAAGAAGGTGAATGGTTATGTGCCAAAATACAAAAGAAAAGAAAAGAAAAAGTGAATTATGGCAAAGACAGAAGAAAAGAAAAGAAAAGTGGTGATCTATTGAGAGATATGATCTTATAAAAATGGTTGAAAGAGTTGGGTGTTGAAGTAAGGATATCCAGTGCTTAAAGAGTTGTGTTCAAAACTAAGAGATTAAGTTCTTTTACTTTTTGAATCCTTCCCGTTCCTTCTTAACCTTTACCCTAGCCTAACGTTACAAGCTTAGTAAAGACCTATTGATCCAATGTAGTGTTATTTTTCTACAATAGTGGAGAGTGGTTTGAAATGTAAGCATATGGAGCTTGTTTTTGTGATTGATGTCATGAAAATTATTATGTTTTTAGAGGCCAAGACTTGTATTCATGAATGTTATGCATAAAATCATCCGGGTGTTCGGACTAATGGTTTGTGGTAAGATGGATGTTAAGAGTCAATAACGATTTTAAGATTGATGTTTGGATTACTTTTGGATTTGGGTGAAATTTAATGATTCTTTGTGCCGTGTGTTATGTGAAATTTTTGAGACAAAATGTGAATTACTCATGGTTAACAATAATATTGCTTTTCATTTACTTTGATTCCCACCATAGAATTCATCTATTGTTTTCACTTGAATTGCTAGGGACTAGCAATAAGGTAGTTGGGGGTTGTGATGAGAGTTATAAAATGCTTCTCAACAATGGTTAATTGTTAGCATTTTAGGATTGATCTCGGTCTTTATTGCACTTTTATGTGTTAGTAACTCTAAAGTAATATTATTGGACCACTGACTTATTTCAGTGCAATTTTCAGGTACTTTGAGTTTAAAAGAGGAAAAGAAACGATCACTGCTTAAAAGGCCAAGATCCAATGCTTCTGGAGGGACAAGATGGATTGCTGCCTGCACTGCGATCGAGCATACAAGAAGTGCGATCGAGTGCATATCCCACATCGACCAAGAAGTACTCTGTAGCGCACATATGATCAAGCGCACAAGCAGTGCGATCAAGTGCACATCCCATATCGATCAAGAAGTACTCTGCAGTGCAACTGCGATCGAGCGAACCCACATGCGATGCAACTGCGATCAAGCACACTAAGGATGCGATCGATCGCACTCAGGTAGTATCCCACATTGGTCAGAAAACATATAGCACTCCGAGAGCTTGCCTATATAAGACCCCCTCCACTTCAGCTTTGAGGCATCAATCGGAGCTCATCTGAAATCATCAGAGAGTGAATCCAGAGGGCCTTTAGGACGAATCCGAAAGTATAAATTTAGAGGGCAAGTTGAGGATGATCGTTGAGAGGCTGGAGGCAACTCAAGGAAGCATGAGCTCGATGGCCAGCTAATCTCCAAGCAAGGCGAAGGGATGAATCCCTAGGTGTAGTTGTTCCTATTTTCCTTTATTTGGTTCAGTTGTAGTTGGATATTATTTTCATTAAACATTGTTATGTTTTATTCTTTAATTTAATTAGTAGATTTTTTATTAGTCCGGTGATTGCATGCTTATTTTCCATATAAGTCTAGTCATGCTTTTCTTATGTGTATCTGTTTGGGTGTGATTGAGTCCGGTAGATCTCTTTTATAGATTTGTCCATTGCTGTGGTATTGTCGTTTAGATAAACCGTTGTCTTTTGATAATTTATAAGTTAGGTCATGTGTGTTTGAAAGTAAAGAATAATTCATATCAATTACATTAGGGTTTATACATGCGCTTTAATTAAATATTTGTCGATTGCCTGTTTGGGATGTGAAACTTGCAATCGAGATAAAAACGACTGAATCAAGTTAGGATTAGGGCAACGAACCTAGGGAGGATTTCTGAAACCTTGTTATTTCTACCTATTTACATGATTTCCTTCACACTATTTTCACATAATTCAAATTCTTTCAATCAATCTTTTATCGTCTGTGTTAAAATTCACACCTTCTTTTGTAATTAACTTGTTTCCCTGTGGAATCGACACCCCAAAACTGTACTACAATTACCGCGTTAGGTTTTGGGCGTAATCAAAGACAAGTGGAGTAGGCCTTTTATAGGAAAATACCACGAGTGCAATGTGTTTCCAATCCGATGTGGGATGTGGGATATAGAAATTTGTTTTCCAACCAATGTGGGATGTGGAGTTTAAGCCCAAAATCACGCTGAAATCCCGCACAGCCCGTACAGCCTGACCTTTGTCTACTTAAACTGCCATAACTTTCTCTAGAAAACTCCTTTTGATGAACTGTAAAATTCTCCAGAAAATAGACTTCCGGATCTTTCTAAGAATATATGGCTCATCTCCTAGTTCTTGTTGTATCAATACAGTTTAATTTTCAAGAATGATTAATCTGTACGGGCAATTCTGGCAATTTAGTAAATCTCCTTTCTTGGTTTCTCTTCATCTTGGCTCTTCCGCGACCATTATCTCACTCTAGTATTCATTGATGCTTCATGTTTAAAACAACGATAGCTTTTCTATCTCTTTTTAAAGCTCAAAGTACCTGAAAATGTACTGAAATAAGTCAACGATTCAAGAATAACACTTTAGAGTTATTAAGGTATAAAAGTGTAATTCCAACCTCGATCAACCCTAAAATGCTAACAATTAAGTATTGTTTAGATGCATTTTATGACACTTATCACCTTGCACAAAAGATCCTTGGGATAAGTATAATTCAGGACAGGGAGAGAAACAGGTTGATGGTTTCTCAGTTTTCCTACATTGAAAAGATGTTGTAGAAGTTTTCTATAAAAGATGGTAAACCAGTGAAGATTCCTCTTGCTGGTCATTTCAAGTTCTCCAATGAGCAACGTCCTGGAATGGATGTGGAGAAGAAGGAAATGAAAAAGGTCCCTCACTCTAGTGCGGTTAGATCAGTCATGTTCATGATGGTAAGCACTAGACCCGACATTTCTCAGGCAATTAGTGTTCTCAGCAGATTTGTGAATAATCCCAGAAATGAGCTTTGGCTTGGGATAAAGTGGTTGCTGAGGTACTTGAAGGCTCAGTTGCAGCCGGTGGTAGCACTCTTAACAACCAAGGCTGAGTACATAGTGGCAACGGAAGCCATAAAGGAGGCTATGTGGTGCAAAGAGTTGTTGGAAGAGTTGAAGGTCCTAAAAAAGCAGGCGATGGTGTATTCGGATAGCCAAAGTGCATTGCACTTGTGTAAGAACCCGGTATTCCATGAGAGAACTAAGCACATCGATGTTCAATATCATTTCATTCGGGAAAATGTTACGAAAGGATGCATTCATTTGGATAAAGTCACAATGGAAGAAAATCCTGTAGATTTATGTACTAAAGTTCTACCTCTAAGTAAGTTCAATCATTGCCTTGGACTTCTTAGGATTGGAGTCGGATGATATAGTGACTCAAGTTGAGTTTGGATCCTGAGTTCTCTGCACAATGGGTTTAGGTTTAATCACTTAGACAAAGGTAGAGATTGTTGGTATTTGTCTAAGGATTAAATGGGTTGAAGAGTTTAGCATCAGGTCCAGGTGTACGCCGCGGCCACCAACAAAGGAAGAAGTCCAGGGAGGTGTGCGCCGGCACCAAGCAAGGATGAAGACCTGGAGGTGGTGTGGCCTGTTGTGAGCCATGGCCTGCCCTGTTATGGGCTGCAGCTCTAGGCACACCTGATGCCAATTTTCAGCACTCTTCTCCTGGTGCATGGGGCTTGATTAAAATGCACAGGATCACTTAGACTTGTTGAAAGGCTATGATTGATTGGTCCTCAAGATCTAATGGTTGAGATTGTCTTCAAGATTGGTTCAAGAAGTGGTTGCAATATATAAAGGATCATCTAGGAGCAATAACATAGTGAGGGTGTGGAAGTGTGTGTGAAATAGAACACATGGTGTGTGAGAGTGCAAAGACACTAAACATAAGAGAGACTCATACAAGAGAGGCTGGTTCTTTAGAGAGAGAGTAGTCTAGATTGAGGGTTCAAGGGCTTTGTAATTGGAATTTTCTAGGGGAAAATTCCAGAGAAACATTAGTTCTTATCACTTTCTTTTCCTCTTCTTTCATTCTTCAAGAACAAGAGGGTTCTTGAAGAGGTATTGCTGTAATTGTATTAACTCCATTGATTTAGTGCAGAGAGCTCGGAGGAGCTCACGGGGATGTAGGCACATTGTTGAACCTCGATAACAATTGCTTGTGTTCTTTCTTTGATTGTTTGATTCCTTTTTATTACAAATCATTCTAGACTTGGGTGTTTGGAAAGATCACAACTTGGAATTCCGCAAGAAGGTGATTTTCCAACAATAACATCTATTTGAAATGCTCACAAGTTGGTTTTATTAGAAAAATAGAGGAAACTCTGTCCAAAATTTTCAAAATCCCAACACTTAGTTTTTAAACTGTTTTTTTTTCTCTTTAGTTTTGTCATCATCAAAAGGGGGAGATTGTTGATCCGTATTTGATTTTAGTAATGACAAAACACTACTTAAATTGCACTAACAGTTTTATCTAAATGATTAATCCATAAAAGCATTTGGTACAAAAACAAGAAGCAAGAACTCAACATATTCAGACACTAAAAGAAGACTTAAGATCTAGAATAGGCATTAAGGTAATTGAATCATCTGTCAATCTCTAGTATTCAATTACTTACCTTGATCTATGGCTCAATTTACAAAAGAATTTGACAAATCAACACTACAAAAAGTTTTTAAGTCAAAAAATGTTTTGAAACATGAAAACTGGGTTGAAGGACAACCTATTTGACTGGGTCTACATACCAGTCGACTAGTACTAAAGACCCAGTTGATTGGTAGCTTCACCCAATCGAATGGTCCTATAACCTAGTCAACTGGTACTTTCCTTAAGCTTAAAAGTGAACATTTTTCAATTGACCCAATCGACTGGTAATTCTAAAATATGACTGTTTGAGACGTGAGACTTGAGCATTTAATGCCTCGAAACTACCAAGCCAGTGTCAAATGACCATATTGATGCAAGGCTATATAAACCCACTTCAATGACCATTTAAAAAGTAAGATAGCACATTCAGTTCATCATATAGCTCAATAATTCTCAAAAGCTTTGAAAAATTATTGTGAGCCCTTCTTCAAGCCTGTTCTTGAAAGAGAGATATTATTCATTTGTAAAAAGCATTCATTGCTATCTCTCTACCATTTACTTTACAGTTAATACAATTTATTGAAAATAGAAAGAGTTGGTGTAACTCTTATAGTGTTTAGGATTAAACACTTTGGTTGTAACTTCCGTGAGGAAGAGATCATTATAAGGTTTGTGCAACACCCGTGAAGTAGCTCGACTGACGATTAGTGGATCACTTCAAGGAGGTTCCTTGAGGAGACTGGACGTAGGGTCAAAGAGATTCTGATATTGTCGAACCACTAACGAAGTTTACATTTTCTCCTCCTTTAACTCTTTTATTTACAAGCGTATTATTTGATAGCGTGCATTATTTTTCAAACTGTTTTAAAACTTGCAAGTTACTTACTAAAAAGTTTTTAAAACCTAATTCACCCACCTCTTGGGTTTGAACTTTAGTTTACATTAGCATTGTCAATACAAATAGGACATAAAATAAATAAACTGTAATCAACACAAATATAGCTATTGTCACCGATATAATCAAGCCAAGGGAGATTTAAGACATCAGACCCGGCAAGAACTCTAAATGCTAATATCTAGTATTGCTTTGGTGTCCTAAAACTGGACACCACTTCAATATTTATCCCCTCTTGCTAGCCAACGTGATAAATGGCGAAGCAAGTGACTCCGGGTGCCTCCCATATTGGATGCTAATAACCCTGATCCTCCAGCACTTCCACATCTCTTTGCCTGCCTCGAAAGCTAAGGATATCAGCCCCAAGGACATTATTAATGTCTCCTCACTCAAGAAGATGAGGTGTTCAATCCGAGATGGTATGATCGACTCCAAGGCTGGGAGGAATATATGGATCAGTGATGAAGACAGCAGCGATGAGGATGACGAGATACCGGGTGATGTAGCTCCTCCCACTGCCATGGACACTGAACCTAGTCCACAGCATGCTAGCCTTGGTGGCTTTAGTGGTGGTCAAGCTAGATATGATGACCTACTACAGGCTGTTGCAAGCCTCCAGCTGTCCATGTAGTCCAGCTTCCAGAGCTTGAGCTCTATAGTCGACCATATGCGTCATGACCTCTGCAAACTCTGAGACGATTTTGGGTTACACTGGGATCATATAGAGGGCTCTCTTTGGCTGAGATTCGGGATCTTTTTCAGGGCAACTCTGATTCCCTCAGTCGCTGAGTCTTTTTGCTTTATCTCTTTTATTTTTGATGTATAGCTTCTTAGATATTTTAGCACGAACATTCATTTTCCTTGTATACATTCATGTGCTTGTACTTTCAGACATCTTCCTATAAGCTCATGATGAATGGATGTATTTATATGCTTACTTATTTTTACTTTTTTAGACTTTACCTTTTGTAAATGCTTTACTTTGGAGCTATTTGGTTGTTTGGTTTGAGCTATTCATACTCATCTGTATGCTTTAACTGGTAACACTTATATACAAATTTGTGATTTTTTTCAGGAAGTCTTCCCAAATTCTAATCATGCCTAGTTTTTTCACATAGGTTTGGTTATGCCTTACCTTCATGGTTATGCCTTTTCTACTATTGTCAAAATAGGAGAGAAAAAGAGAAAAATCTATTGTAAAGAGAAAATTTTGTTGTAATGCTAACATAACATAGATTTAGGGGGAGCATTGCTCTGAACATGTTAACAAATGTAAAATAGTCTTACATTGCTTGGTTAGGATTGATATAACTATATATAAACTGTATTTGAAATGCTTACAGGTTGATTTTCTCATAAAAATAGAGGAAACTCTGTCCAAATTTATAAACTGATTTTTTTTCTCTTTAGTTTTGTCATCATCAAAAAGGGGGAGATTGTTGACCTGTATTTGATTTTAGTAATGACAAAACATTAATTAAATTGCACTAATAGTTTTATCTAAGCGTTTAAGCCATAAAAGCATTCAGTACAGAAACAAGAGGCAAGAACTCAACACGCTCAAACACCAAAAGAAGACAGAAGATCTAGAAAAGGTACCAAGGTAATTGAAACAATTGTAAATCTCTAGTATTCAATTACTTAGCTTGATCTATGGCTCAATTTACAAAAGACTTTGACAAAACTATAATACAAAAAGTTGCTAAGTCAAAAAATGTTTTGAAACATAAAAACTGGGTTGAAGGACAACCCAGTCGACTAGGTCTACATAAAAGTCGACTGGGATATGTGACAGTAAGTTCCCAGTCGACCGGTACTAAGGACCTTGTTGATTGGTAACTTTACCCAGTCGACTAGTTCTATGACCTAGTCGATTGGTACTTTCACTAAGCCTAAAAGTGAAGAATTTTCACTTGACCCAGTCGACTGGGACATGGACCAAGTCGACTGGTAATTCAAAAATATGAATGTTTGAGATGCAGGACTCAAGCATTTAATGCCCCAAACTTACCAAGTCACTATCAAATAGCTATATTGATGCAAGGCTATATAAACCCACTTCAATGAGCATTTAAAAAAGTAAGATAGCACATTCAATTCATCATATAGCTCATTAATTCTCAAAAGCTTTGAAAAATTATTATGAGCTATTCTTCAAGCTTGTTCTTGAAAGAGATATATTATTCATTTGTAAAAAGCATTCATTGCTATCTCTCTACCATTTACTTTACAGTTAATACAATTTATTGAAAATAGAAAGAGTTGGTGTAACTCTTATAGTGTTTAGGATTAAACACTTCAGTTCTAACTTCTGTGAGGAAGAGATCATTGTAAGGTTTGTACAACACCTGTGAAGTTGCTCGACTAACGATTAGTGGATCACTTCAAGGAGGTTCCTTGAAGAGAGAGGATGTAGGGTCAGAAAGATTCCGATATTGTCGAATCATTATAAACGGAGTTTGCATTTTCTCTTCCTTTAACACCTTTATTTACAAGTGTATTATTTGATAGTGTGCATTGTTTTTCAAACTGTTTTAAAACTTTTAAGTTACTTACTAAAATGTTTTAAAACCCAATTCACCCCCCTCTTGGGTTTGATCTTCAATTTACATTAGCGTTGTCAATACAAATAGGACATAAAATAAATAAACTGTAATCAACACAAATATAACTATTGTCACCAATATAATCAAGCCAAGGGATATTTAAGACATCAAACCCGACAAGAACATTAATGACCTTAACATTAACAATGAATCAACTAAGAATTTGACTACTAACTCTAAATGCTAATATCTAAGCAATCATTACAAATAAATAGCACAGAAAAAAAATAAGCTGTAATCAACACAAATGAAGTTATTGTCACCAAAATAAGCAAGCCAATGGAGCTTTAAGAAATGAGGCCGGCCAAAAACATTAATGACCCTAATCTTAACAAGAGACTAACTTGGAATTTGACTACTAGCTCTAAATGCTAACTTTTAAGCAATTATGACTAGGTTGTTCCTTACTGTGCTAACTAGCATAGAAGAATCCTTGGCAAACATTCATTTTCCTCCAAGAGAAATAATCACAAGATGACGAAACGAAAGGAACAAAGTCAAACAGACTCATATTCACCACACATTTGAACAACAAATATAATATACAAAGAAAAAAGAAAAATACGCATGAGGGTCTGTAACGACCCATCCCGGGTTGGCCACCCCAGAGATGGTGTCATCTCATTTTAAAAATCCTAGCACGACACATACATGCAACAATAAAAATTAAAAATAAAACTAACAGAAATTTTTACTATAACCCTCAACAGGGGAGGTACATCAATCTGATATTAATTTAAACATAATATACAACTTAAAATATCTTAATATTTACAAATAAAATTTTTATATTTCATTTTCTCATTTGTTTGAGGATATTGACTCGCACGTGACTTATAGAAAATGATTTCATCTGATTCTCAACCCAACAGACTACTTGTCCTGCCTACTACCTAAAATCATTGTACAATGAGGGATGAGCTTCACAAGCTCAATGAATTAAATTTACTAAAAGTATTCAAACTGCATAAATAACCCTTTAATATTTAATCATTTATCTCTCATATAACTAGATAGTAGTATAATGTCTAACATTTAAATAATTCCTATCATATCATATTTCTATGTATTTTTCTCACTGTAACTATCTCTCTCTGTGAGACTCATTTATCTATAAATACATGCATAACATCAACAACATTCAGTAAAAATATCAACATGTAAAACAAATGCAATGCATGAATTATTATTATGGGAACGTCTTCCTACATGTCGACATGTTTTTCTTATCTTAGACCAGCCCTCTCCAGGTTCTTTTATTTCCAGCATATACTGGCTATCACGGTATTTATTTTCAGCTTATACCGGCTGTCATGGTTTTTCAATTAGACCGGTCCCTTCTCAGTTCTCTCGGTTCTCTTATTTAATGTATATGTATATGAACAATGATATAAAATATGCATATGAACAGTAATATAAAAACCACATAAATTCAAAATATTTAAATTAACAATATGATCTTTCTTCAATTTTCTGCTTGATAAATTTCACAGTTTTCTTCTCCTCATTTATCACAAGAATTTATTAACCAAAACTCGTCAAAAATTTATTTATCACCATCACTATTAAATCAACTCATTATTCTAATAATATTTCTTTTCACATAATAATTTTCTACGTGTCTAATATTCATATCATATCTATCAATTTAATTTTTATTTACCACCAATGCATAGGCTAATAATTTATTTTAATATTATTACTAGATATTTGATTTTTATTTAGATTACTTAAAGTAAATCTAATTCACCATGTAGCACTTAAAGCTACATGTGGATCACCTCCTTCCCTTTCCCGTTCCTCTCATAAATTTCCCCCGGTTGCTGATCGTCAACACCTGACATAATATTTTTAGTAAATTTCTAATTATTTCTTCAATTCTTCATAAACCACATCCTTTGAAAATTCCCACTTTGAATTCCGGGAAATTTCGTGTTTTCTAAAAAAATTCAAAAATAAACATTACACTATTACCTTCTGTTTTTTCTGATAGCTTTTCGTAACTCCCTATAAAATTCCTCCATAAACCCCTTCAAAATTTTGTTCTTTCAACCTTTCTTTGGGTCTCCAAATGTTTAAAGAAAATGAGTGATTTGAAGGAAATTAAACGAAATTAAGTATATATTTATGTTTACGTATCAGTGTGTATATATAAGTAAGTAAAAATTTGCAACAAAATTTTCGACTGCCGAAGAAATTGCATTATCAACATTTTAATCCTCCCCCAACCTCTCCACGTTTTGGAGGCGTGCAAGGCATGCACGCCTCCTTTATAAATTGGCATTACATTTGGCAGCAGGTGTTGCCACTTGCTGCCACCTTATTTTTTTTAAAAAATTCTTTCTTTTTTCTTCTGGATGTTCTGGACGTCCGTTTTTTTTTTAATTTTAACTTTTCACATTTAAAATATCTATATATTATTTTAACTCTATGTCATATATATTAAAGTACTTCTTTACCCTTATTTTACATATACGGTATTACAATTCTACCAACCTTACAAAAATTTCGTCTCTGAAATTTCCTTCCCAAAAATCAAGAAAAAATTGGGGGTAATTCTTCCTCATTCTTGCTTCATGCTCCCACGTGACTTCTTCAACATCTTTATTCCGTCATAGTACTTGAATCACATAAATGACTTTATTTCGCAAGACTTGTTCCTTTCTGTCTAGGATTCTAACCGGTACTTGCATAAAAGTCAAATCTTCCTGAAATTCTATCGCTTGACTCGAGATACTATGGGATTCATCGTGTAAGTACTTTATCAGCAGTGACACATGAAACACATTATGTAATTGCTTTAATTCTGGAGGGAAATCCAAATAATATGCTACTGGTCCAATTCTCTTGATCACCTCATATGGCCCCACAAATCTCAGGCTTAGCTTTCCCTTCTTTTTAAATCTCAACACTCCCTTCCACAGAGATATCTTCAAAAATACCCATTCACCAACTTAGAAGTCGAGAGGTCGTCTTCTTTTATCAGCATATCGTTTCTGTCTGTTCTGGGCTGCTCTGAGGTTCTCCCTAACTAGTTTGATCCTCTTAATAGTCAAGTCTATCATTTCTGAGCCATAAGTCTTTCTCTCTCCAACTTCTTCCTAGCATACTGGAGTTCTACACCTCCTAACATATAAAGCCTCGAAGGGTGCCATCCCAATACTAGTTTGATACTGATTATTGTATGCAAACTTGATCAAAGGCAAATAAGCATCACAGCTCACTAAGAAACTCAATACACTTGCCCTCAGCATATCTTCTAGTATTCTGATGATTCTCTCCGTCTGCCCATCAATTTGTGGATGAAAAGCTGTACTAAACTGTAATTGCGTACCCATAGCTTCTTGGAAACCCCTCTAAAATCTAGAGGTAAACCTAGAATCTCTATCTGGTACGATACTCAAGGGTACTCCATGTAACTTTACTATCTCCGCTACATACAACTCAGCCAACTTTTCTAGACTCCAGGTAGTTTTAATAAGAAGAAAATGTAAAGACTTAGAAAGTCTATCCACTATAACCCACATAGCGTCATGTCCCCACTAGGTACGGGGAAAACCAAAGACAAAATTCATACTCACATTTTCCCATGGCCACTCAAGTACTGGAAGGGGTTGTAATAAAATTGTTGGATGTCTATTCTCAGACTTCACCTGTTGACAAGTAAACCATCTAGAAATATATTCTGCTACATCCTTCTTCATCCCTGACCACCAATAATTTTGTCTCAATCCCCTGTACATCTTATTATTACTTGGGTGCATGGAATACACAGAATCATAAGCCTCTCTTAGTGTTTCTTTTCGCATCTCCACATCAGTGGGAACATAAATTCTATGCCCCAATACGACCATACCATCTTCTTTAATTCTGAACTCGATTGGCTTCCCACTCAACACTTCCTGCCTGATCTTATCTATCCCCTCATCTCTACCCTGCATATGTAATAAACGATCAATAATAGAAGATTGTATCACCATACTTGCCATCAACACTCCTCTATCATCGACACTCAATTGCATCCTCATGCTTCTTAATTTTATCAACAAGCTAGTATTATGACTTCCTATAGCAGCTAATCTTCTTGTAGCCTTTCTACTTAATGCGTCAGCTACTATATTAGCCTTTCCTGGATGATAGTGTATCATATAGTCATAATCATAAATCAACTCCATCCACCTTCTCTGCCTCAAATTCAACTCCTTCTAGGTCGGTAAATGTGTCAAGCTTTTACGATCAGTAAAAATTTCACAATTGGCTCCATATAGATGATGTCTCCAAATCTTCAAAACAAAAACTATGGTAGCCAATTCTAAATCATGGGTCAGGTAATTCCTCTCATGGTTTTTCAGTTGCCTAGATGCATGAGCTATAACTCTACCATGTTGCATCAACACACATCCCAACCCCTGATGTGACGCATCACATATAAACCACAAATCTTTCATCACCAGAAGGAAGCACTAATATCGGGGCAGTAGTTAGTTTTTCTTTCCACAGCTAAAAATTTCTCACACTCCTCTGACCACCTAAACTTCATGTCATTCCTGGTCAATTTAGTCAATGGTCCTGCAATCATAGAAAAAATTTGGATAAATCTCCTATAATAACCAGCCAACCCCAAAAAGCTTCTAATTTCAGTTACACTCGTGGGTCTCTCCCAATTCAACATTGCTTCTACTTTTTGTGGGTAAACTGTTATCCCCTCTCCCGACACAACATGCCCCAAGAAAGATATTTCGCTCAACCAAAACTCACAGTTAGAGAACGTCGCATATAATTTCTTTCTCCTCAAAATCTCCAACACTGTCTCCAAATGTTGCATATACTCCTCTTCATTCTTGGAATATACCAAAATATCATCAATAAACACAATCACAAATCTGTCCAAGAATGGTTTAAACACCCGATTTATAAGGTCTATAAATGTTGCAGGAGCATTAGTCAACCCAAATGGCATCACCAGGAACTCATGATGGTCATATCGTGTCCTAAAAGCAGTCCTAGGCATGTCCCCCTCCTTTATCCTTAATTGATGATAACCCAATCTCAGATCTATCTTAGAAAACACTCTAGCTCCTTGTAACTGCTCGAATAAATTATCTATCCTGGGAAAAGGATATCTATTCTTGATGGTGATCTTACTCAACTGTCTATAATCAATACACAACCTCATTGCCCTATCCTTCTTCTTGACAAACAACTCAGGGGCTCCCTAGGGTGGTATACTAAGTCGAATAAATTGTTTATCTAGTAACTCTTGAAGCTAAACTTTCAACTCTCTCAATTCAGCTGGTGTCATTCTATAGGGAGCTGATCCTGGAATCACTTTAATAGAAAACTCAATCTCCCTATTGGGAGGCAAACCAGACAACTCTTCAGGGAATACATCAGAAAAATCTTTGCCACCAAGATTTCTTCTAACTTCCTATTACCTTT
This sequence comes from Bretschneidera sinensis, assembly GCA_023935145.1. Lineage (NCBI taxonomy): Eukaryota > Viridiplantae > Streptophyta > Magnoliopsida > Brassicales > Akaniaceae > Bretschneidera > Bretschneidera sinensis. The sequence continues at coordinate 88,581,034 of CM043702.1, forward strand.
GCTATAATCCACCACATATGCCAAATACCCCTCACAACCTTTCCTCAACCATTTACTAGCAATTAAGGTAGAAATAAGACAGTTAGCAAGTATCTTACGTTCTCCCTGAAAATTAAACTCATCCTGTCTAGGTATCTTGAACACCACATTTTTCCTAAAACAATCTACCTAAGTATGATATGCAGATAACCAATTTATCTCCAGAATTAAATCAAAATTTGTCATATCTAAAGGCAATAAATCAACTTCAAATTCTCTATCAGTAATATTAATCACACAACATTGATAGATTGTCCAGATAATAACTCTATCTCCAGTAGGAACCTCAACAACAATAGCATGCATCAAAGGACTAGCACTAGCATCAATAGGTTTCATATAACTACTAGATGCAAAAGAATGGGTTGCACCAAGATCAATCAATAATATAGCAAGCCTACCAAGGATAGTATCATACCCATAACAATATCAAGAGTGGCTTGTGCATCCTATTGGTCAATGCATAGACTCTGCTATCTCTAGATTAAAACTGGCTGTCATGCCCTCATTCTGCCACTGATCCTCGACCTCTGTCCCACACACTCCCTGATCCACCACTTCTCTCAACCGATCTTCTCCCAACACTTCCAATGCTTACATCAGTAGATTTCTTCGCTGGACAATCTGCAGCAACATGTCCTTCCCCACCACATACAAAGCATATTTGTGTAGGAAAATTCTGAGATAGATACCCCATCTAATTACATCTAAAGCAAGCCCTTGCCTCTCAACCATACATCAAATTACCACTTTCCCCTGATGGCATACTTACTCATTACCATAACTCCCAAATCTAAGGGTCCTATCGGTATTGCTCTGAGCTACAGAAGCAACAGATCCTGCTTGTCTCTGACTCTGCACTACGGTTCCTTGTGACAAGGAACGCCCCCTCTGGGGTGGTCTTCCACCTTATACACCCATACTGCTACCACCTCTAGGTCTCCCAAATCTAAACCTCTTCAGCTAATCCCTCCTACCTCTCAACTCCATCAAATTATTCTCAATCTGTAATGCTTTATCCACCAGTACAGCATAATTCCCTATGTCCATATAAGAGAGTTTAGTCAGAATGTTATAGTGTAATCTATCTAAAAATCTCATACACTATGACATTCGGACTAAACTCTCTTATATGGGCATAGGGAATTATGTTGTACTGGTGGATAATCTCTTACACTTTCTCTCCTCCATATTCAGGTAAAAACTTTGACAGGGCTATGAATCTACTATCATATTCAGCCATCGATAAACTTCCCTATCTTAGATGAATAAAATCTCTCTTGTTGTGCCCGAAAGGTATCTGGAAAATACTTCGCAAAGAACTCATCCTTAAACTTACTCTAAGTTAAAAGTTGTTTTACCTGTGTGCTTTCCCTGGGCAAAATATCCTCCCACCATTGAGAAGGCTCACCCTCCAGCATAAATGAAGTAAAAGCAACCTTCTGTCTATCTGACACTGGTAAGACCTCAAAATATTTTTCGATATGTCTGATCCACTGCTCAGCTTCTACAGGATTTAAAGATCCTCTAAAAGACTGGGGTTAAAACTTAAGAAATCTCACAAAACAATCACCTTGTATCTCATGTGCAAACACACCTTCTCCCTCATGAACCTCTTGTCTCACCACATTAGGTTTTCTTCTACCCCTTTCCTCTAATCTTCTCTACAGATTATCAACCTTTCCTTCAGCTGCATTCATCCTCTCTATAGCACGTTCAAGAGCTTCTCTCAATTCATCCTTCCTAACATTAGATTCTCTCCCAACTCTACTAGTACCAACTGCACTATCAACATGTTCCCTCGTGGGAACCACATACTCGACTTCCTCTTCTGCTTCAGTTCTCCTAAAAATTGGGGGTCTACCATGTCCCCTCTGATTTAGAACTCTACTTCTACCTCTAGCACGTCCACGTGTCATCCGCAGACCCTGTATTTAAAATATAGTTTATTTAGATCTTCCACTTTTTAAGTTCTCATGCAATTTATAGAATCTTAAAACCTAATGCTCTGATACCAAAATTGTAACGACCCATCCCAGGTTGGCCACCCCCGAGACGGTGTCATCACATTTTGAAAATCCCAGCACGACACATATATGCAAAAAATAGAAAAATAAAACCAACATAAATTTTTACTGTAACCCTCAACAGGGGAGGTACATCAATCTGATATTAATTTAAACATAATATACAACTTAAAATGCATGAATATTTACAAATAAAATTTTTATATTTCATTTTGTCATTTGTCTGAGGATATTGACACGTACGTGACTTACAGGAAATGATTTTGTCTGACTCTCAACCCACCATACTACTTGTCCTGCCTACTACCTAAAATCATTGTACAATGAGGGATGAGTTTCACAAGCTCAGTGAATTAAATTTACTAAAAGTATTCAAACTGCATAAATAGTCCTTTAATATTTAATCATTTATCTCTCATATAACTGGATAGTAGCATAATGTCTAACATTTAAATAATTCTTATCATATTATATTTCTATTTCTTTTTCTCACTATAACTGTCTCTCTCTGTGAGACTCATTTATCTACAAATACATGCATAACATCAACAACATTCAGTAAAAATATCAACATGTAAAACAGATACAATGCATGAATTATTATTATGGGAACATCTTCCCATATGTCGACATGTTTTTATTATCTTAGACCGACCCCCTCTCGGTTCTTTTATTTTCAGCATATATCGGCTATCACGGTGTCCCTTTTATTTCCAGCATATACCGGTTGTCACGGTTTTTCAATTAGATCGGCGCCTTCCTGGTTCTTTTGGTTCTTTTATTTAATGCATATGTATATGAATAATGATATGAAATATGCATATGAACAGTAATATAAAAACCACATGAATTCAAAATATTTAAATTAACTATCCGGTCTTCCCTCAACATTCTTCTTGATAAATTTCATAATTTTCTTCTCCTCATATATCATATCAATTTATTAACCAAAACTCATCAAGAATTTATTTATCACCATCACGATTAAATCAACTCATTATTCTAATAATATTTCTTTTCACATAATTTTCTACGTGTCCAATATTTATATCTTACCTATCAATTTAATTTTTATTTACCACCAACACATAAGCTAATAATTTATTTTAATATACTAGATATTTGATTTTTATTTAGATTACTTAAAGTAAATCTAACTCACCACTTAGCACTTAAAGCTACCCATGGATCACAACATTGCCTTTCCCGCTCCTCTCAGAAATTTCCCCCGGTTGCGATTGTCAACACCTGACATAATATTTGCATTAAATTTCTAATTCTTCAATTCTTCATAAACCACATCCTTTGAAAATTCCCACTTTTAATTTCAGGATATTTCATGTATGCTAAAAAAATTCAAAAATAAACATTATATTATTACTTTCTGTTTTTCTGATAGTTTTTCGTGACTCTCTATAAAATTTCCCTATAAACCCCTTCAAAATTTTACTCTTTCAACATTTCTTTGGGTCCCCAAAAGTTTAAAGAAAACGAGTGACATGAAGGAAATTAAATGAAATTTGGTAAGTATATATTTACATTTACGTATCAGTGTGTATATATAAGTAAGTAAAAATTTGCAGCAAAATTTTCGGCAGCCAAAGAAATTGCATTATTAGCATTTTAATCCTCCCCCAACCTCCATGTTTTGGAGGCGTGTATAAATTGGCATTACATTTGGAATCAAGTGTTGCCACCTACTGCCACCTTATTTTTTTTTTATTTTTTAAAAAACTTTTTTTTCTTCTGGACGTCTGTTTTTTTTCTTCTGATTTCCATTATGGACGATTCCAGATTTTTTTTTAATTTTAACTTTTCACATTTAAAATATCTATATTTTATTTTAACTCTATGTCATATTTATTAAAGTACTCCTTTACCCTTATTTTACAAATACGGGTATTATAGGGTCATCATTGGTTATCCCGACAGTGAATACTTATTATGCTTTTATAATCAATAAGCAAACAATATTTGATGCAAAACAAATATAACCATCTTTCATGTAGCAACAAAGTCGCCAATATAATCAATCTTTAGCATTTTGAACACAAGTAGGATAGAAAATAACAAATAAAAAACTGTAATAAACTCAAATTAAGATATTGTCACAAATATAATCAAGTCAAATGAGCTTTTAGACATCAGAACTCGCCTAGAACATTAATGACCATAAGCTTAAAAATGATCAACTCAGAATTGATTACTAATTATAAATACTAACATCTAAGCAATCATTACAAACAAATAGGACAAAATAAATAAACTATAATAAACACAAATAAAGTTTTTGTCATCGATATAATCAAGCCAATGGAACTTTTAAGACATTAGATAAGTCAAGAACATTAATGACCCAAACTTGAACAAGGGATCAACTCAGAATTTGACTATGAACTCTAAATGCTAACATCTAAGCAATTACGATTAGGTTTTTCCTTCATGTGCTAACTAGTATAGAAGAGTCCTTAGGAAACTTCCCTTTCCATCATAGAGGATTAATCACAAGACAGGCAATCAAAGCAACAGAGACAGACTCATATTCACCACACATTTAAACAACAAACATAATATACAAAGCAAAAAGAAAAATACGCATGAGAGTCATAATTACTGATTGATAGTGAACTTATAAAATATACATCACAACACTAAAGAATGCTTGTCATGCTTTGAAAATCAATACGCAAACATAATCGATGATTCCAATAATGTCGCCAATATATTCATTCTTTAGCGTTGTCAACACAAATAGGACAGAAAATAAATAAATTGTTATCAACACAAATTAAGCTATTGTCACCAATATAATCAAGTCAATGGAGCTTTAATACATTAAGGCCAAGAACATCAATAACCCTAACCTTAACAAGGGATCAACTCATAATTTGAAAACAAACTCTAAATGCTAACATGTAAGCAAGCATGACAAGGTGGTTCCTCGATGTGCTAAATACTATAGAAGAGTCATTGAAAAACTTCTCTTTCTCTTTCCAACCCATGTGAATAATCACAAGATGAGGAAACAAAAGCAACAAAGGCAAACAGACCCGTATTCACCACACATTTAAACAACAAACATAATATACAAAGGAAAAAAAATACATATGAGGGTCATCATTGATGACTTAGATAGTGAACTGACACGACTGACACAGTGAACATCACAACGCTAAAGAATGTTTATCACGCTTTGATAATCAGTACACAAACAATATTTGATGCAAAGCAAATATAATCTATCATTCATGTAGGCAACACTGTCGCCAATATAATCATTTCTAGCGTTGTCACACAAATAGAACAAAAAATAAATAAATTGTAATCAACACAAATAAAGCTATTATCACCAATATAATCAAGCCAAGGGAGATTTAAAACATCAGACCCGATAAGAACATTAATTTCCCTAACCTTGACAAGGGATCAAGTCATAATTTGACTACTAACTCCAAATGCTGACATCTAAGCAATCATTACAAACAAATAGCACACAAAAAATAAACTGTAATAAACACAAATGAAATTATTGTCACCAAAATAAGAAAGCCAATGGAGCTTTAAGAAATGAGACCCGCCAAGAACATTAATGACCCTAACCTTAAGCAGGGATTGACTTAGAATTTGACTACTAACTCTAAATGCTAACATCTAAGCAACCACAACTAGGTTGTTCCTTTCTGTGTTAACTAGCATAGAACAATCCTTGGAAAACTTTTTTTTCCTTCCCAGATGAATAATCACAAGACGAGGAAACGGAAGCAACGAAGACAAACATGCCCATATTCACCACATATTTAAACAACAAACATAATATGCAAAGGAAAAAACATATTTAAACAACAAACATAAAATACAAAGGAAAGAAAAATATCTATAAGGATCATCATTGATGATCCCGATAGTGAACTAACCCAATGAACGTCTCAACACTAAAGAATATTTATCATGCTTTGATAATCAATGCACAAATAATATTTGATGCAAAGCAAATATAACGTATCATTCATGTAAGAAACAATGATGCCAATATAATTATTTTTTACATTTGTCAACACAAATATGACAGAAAATAAATAAACTGTAATCAACACAAATAATGCAATTGTCGCTAATATAACCAAGCAAGGGAGATTTAAGACATCCGACCTGCTAAGAACATTAATGACCCTAACCTTAACAAGGGATCAACTCAGAATTTTGCTACGAATTCGATTACGCCCAAAGAATAACGCGGTAGTTGTAGCACAGCTTTGGGGTGTGTATTCCACAGGGAGAAAAATTAAAAGAATAGTAGAAAGAACAAAGAAACTAAAGAGATATATCGAATGATTAATGGAGAAAGATTAATTTTAAATGCAAATTAAAGTAAAGCAAATTTGAGAAATAGTAAAGCGTTGGGAATCCCTTTCACAAATCCGGTATTTTAATTACTCTTAATTCATTGAATAACTCAATTGGGAACTTAATTTCCAAAATTCCCAATCGCAAGATATAGATTTATAAACCAAGATTAAACCAAATGTAACTCTTTGAAAAATCATTTACCAGTTTTAAAATACGTCAATTATAATCACTACTGAGTAAATCCAACAGCGACAATATACTCAGGAAGTGATATTGTAGTAAAGAACTAAATCAATATAGATAAATATTTAATCCCAACATAATCAAAGAGCTAAACCATTGAATAGAAAAAGCATGACTGAATCCATAAATAGAATAAATTCTAAGATTATTCGGAAAAGAAAACATCACCAATGAATTGCAAATGATAAAACAAAAGAGTTTTAGTAATTGAAACTCACATACATAAATTAAAAATAAACAAAAAAATACCATTAACTGTGTAAATTCATCCTTAGCCCCACATGAGAATTTAGTTACCCATAAATATAATGGACAACAAGAATCTCAAGGGAAAGATTTGATCTCTCCGTGAGCATCCCCCCTTGGTAGCAAAGCCTTGGAGATTCCCCAGCTTGCCCTCCAAAAGTCCTCCGGATTGTTCCCAAAAGCCCTCCAAATCTGCTCTCAGATCCCCAAAGTTGAAGTGGAGTAGGTCTTTTATAGGGAAACTCCATGAGTGCAATGTGTTTCCAATCCGATGTGGGATGTGGGATTTAAGCCTTCATATTCTCTTCAAAACTTATGCCCCGCTGAAATCCCGCACAGGCTGACCTTTGTCTACGAAAACTGCCATAACTTTCTTTAGAAAACTCTTATTTATGAGCCGTAAAATTCCTCAGAAAATAGACATCCGGATCTTTCCTAGCATATATGGCTCATCTTCTAGTTCTTCTTGAATCATTACAGTTTAAATCCGCAAAAATCACTTCTGTCACGCACAGCCTGACCTTTGTCTATTTAAATTGCCATAACTTTCTCTAGAAAAATCATATTTAGGAGCTGTAAAATTCTCTATAAAATAAGCATCCGGATCTTTCCAAGCATATATGGCTCATCTCCTGGTTCTTTCTGAATCAATACAGTTTAATCCGTAAAAATGACTGATATGTACAATTCTGGCAATTTAGTGAAACTACTTTCCAAGTGCTTGTAAACCTGTAAAACAACAAAAAAATAACTCAAAGTAAAAAATTTCTAAGCTAACAAATATAAATTAAGGGGCCAAGATATGCAATATTTGGCACTCATCAAATACCCCCAAACTTACATTTTGCTAGTCCCTTAGTAAAACAAAACAAAATAAAATAAAACTAAATTAAAAACAAAGAACATAAAGATAAGTTCATCATTCATGGTATCCTAAAATTTAAGCATCACACAAAACCATGATATTCATTCATGAGCAAGCTTAAAATGTAAACCCATCTTCACAATGAATAGAAATTTTAAAATTTAATTACTTACAAAAGGCAGGATAAGGCATCACAAGTCTAATTCAGTGTAGAGTGAATTAGCATATAAAGATAAGGCTTTCAAATAACTTTAATGTGCAATGTTTCCATGTCTCAATATTCACAGAATTTCTCATCAGAATGAACAACGATAGCATAGTTTTATTTGCTTCTCTATTTTATTATAAGACTTTGCTATGTTTAGTTCCCTTAAGCTTTCTAATTGACCCATCTAGCGAGTGTTGAGTCAATGACTCCCAAACGAGATGGTTTTAGGGCATTAGGTGTAAAGACACCCCTAAGGAGTTACTAACTCAAGTAAAAAAGGCTACAAAACTAGACTGGCCTTAATGCTAGCAAGCAAAATTCTCACATTTTGGCGTGAATACTCACTGCTTACTGAGGTAAGAGATCCAGTTACTCAGCAAAAATTTTCTTAATGATCATTATGAATAAAATTCTCACCTTTTGACGTGAACACTCACTATTTACTGAGGCAAGAGGTACAGTTACTCAGCGAAAAATTTATTAATGATCAACATGAGCATTTTTCTCTTTTTATGCAATTTTTTTTCATCAACGTGTTTATCCAACAAGTCATCCAGTTTCAGTTAAGTCATAGAAACTTTAGACAGAGGTTTCAATCCAAGAGGGGGGTGAATTGGGTTTCTAAAAATTTTTGCTAATTAAACATAAGTTTATAAACACAGATAAACCCACAAGCATGTAAACAAATAATGTGCTGTAAATAAAAGAATTTAAGGAATAAAGGATGCAAACTCAGTTTATAGTGGTTCGACAATATCGGATTCGTTCTGACCCTATGTCCACTCTCTTCAAGGAACCTTCTTGAAGTAATCCACTAAGAAACTTAGTCGTTCAACTTCATGGGTGTTGCACAAACCTTACAATCAATCCCTTCCTCTCGGAAGCAAAATCCCTTCCTCTTAGAAGCTAATCTCTTCCTTTCAGAAGCTAATCCCTTTACAATAAATGTTGTAAAGTAAATGGTAGAGAGACAACAATGAAAGCTTATACAACTGAATAATATCTCTCTTTCAATGTAAATCTTGAAGAATGGATCAACAATAAATATTTCAAAGCTTTTGTGTATCAATGAGTTAAAACTTGATTGAATGTATATTCCTTCTTTTGAAATGCTCAATAGGGTGGGTTTATATAGCCTTGATGCAATATGGCCGCTTTGCACTGTTCTGGTATGATTTGGTGCAATTTGTGCTGAAATCTCGTGTCTCAACGGTTATATTTTTTTGAACTACTAGTCGACTGGGTCAAGTTAAAAATCCCATTTTTAAGGCTGTTGAAGGTACTAGTCGACTGGGTGGTTCTTACCAGTCGACTAGAGACAGTCTGTCCAATATACCAGTCGATTGGTATGAAGCACCCAGTCAACTAGGGACACACTGTCCCATATACCATTCTTCTGGTATAAGTACCCAGTTGACTGGGTTGCTTATCAACCCAGTTTTCATATTTTGAAATGATTTTAACTTAAAAACATTTGATTGAAAAGTTTTGTAAAAATACTTTTTCAAAAAGAGCCATAAGACAAGATTTTTACCAGAACAAGTGAGATTTACAACTTGTTTAAATACCTTATACTTATACTAGATCTTCTATCTTGACTTGGTGTTTGATTCGAGTTGAGTTCTTGCACCTTGATCCTTGGTTGAATGCTTTTATTGCTTAATACACTTAGATAGCACTGTTAGTATAATAAGAGTTGTATTTTTTCATCATTAAAATATAGGTGAGGATAAAAAATCTCCCTCTTTTTGATGATGACAAAACTTATGAGAGAAAAACAGCTTTGAAAACTAAGTGTTGGATTTTTTTGAAAAATCGGGCAGAGTCTCCTATGTTTTTTGAATAAAACCAACCTGTAAAAAAGTGAAGAACAGTTTATATACAACCCAACCAATTAAGTCAACATATATAATCATATACCAAGTTCTTTAGAGCAATACTCCCCCTATATCTATGCACTAGTTTGAGTTTACACCTCTTTTTCTCATTTTATCATTTTTCTCCCCCGTTTTGACAACAACAGAAAAGGGGGTAGTAAACCAAAAAATAAGCTATTTAGATACTATAGACATGAAGAGCATATATAACAAACTTTTATATGAAAATTTGGCATCATTCAGAGTCTAAAAGCCTTCCCGAGAAGAACCAAAAGTTTTCATACATGTAGAAGCAGTTTTAAAGCATTTATCCGAATATAAAGAAATATAAAGCATGCAACTATATTACACATATGTAAAACAAGTACATGAAATAAGTCTAAACATGAACCATCATCATATATAACACCAGTCTATACAAAATAGGCTTCGTAGAGCCGAAACAGAAGTACAAATATAATAAAATATGAAAATATGTCCGTGCTAAGAACAATGAAAAACTACATCAATATTTACATAAAAAGAAAGATAGAAAAATGACTCAGGGAGCAGAAGATTCAGAGCCACCATGAGCAAGATCTTGAAGCTCAGCTAGAGAGCCCTTGGTATGCTCACGGTACAACTCGAAGTCATCTTGGAGAGAGCAGAGATCATGATGCATGGTGTCGACTATGGAGCTCAAACTCTGGAAGCCGGACTACATAGTCAACTGGAGGCTCGTGATAGCTTGAAGGAGATTGCCATATCCAGTTTAACTAGCCCTCGAGTCACCCATAAGAGGTGCTTGATCATCAGTATCCATAGCAGCAGCATCCGGAGCCTCGTCCTCATCATCACTGCTCTCGTCCTATCCTATCCGAATGTGCTTCTCGGCCTTGGAGTAGATGAAGCCATCTCGAACTGTGCATCCCATCTTCTTCAGCAATAAGACATTGATGATTTTTTTGAGGCCGATGTCTTGAGCCTCAGAGGCGGGGAGAGGCACCCGAAAGTGCTGAAGGATGAGCATCCCGTAGGGAAGGCATCCTGAGTCGCTCGTTTCGCCATTTATCATGTTGGCAAGCAGTAGGCGGTAGAAATTGAAGTGGTGCCCAGTTTTAAGGCACCAAATCAATATAATATTTATCTTAGATAGATAGCCCTGACTCCCGAGTCTCGGGTGGATGGTCTAACTCACAATGAGGTTGAACAATTTCGAGTCAAGGGGTATATCACTACATGTGTGAAATGTAGTGGGTCGAAACACATAGTGAGAGTCACCCCTAACTATTTGACATGCCTCCTCATACTCGAAATTATCTGGCCATCCTTCCAGACTCCATTAGATCTCTCCCACAGGGATCCTTAGGATACTCATCAAGAGGTCAATGTTGGCCTCAAACTCCATACCCACGACACTGTTCTAAACCTCTGAGCCAGTGGACTGGGTTTCACCAAGTTCGCATAGAACTGGTGAATCAGTCTTGGGTAAAATTTTTCATGTATCTTGACCAGTGCGGTCAAGTTAATGGCATCGAAGGCAAGTAATATATCAAAATTACCATGACGAATAGATTCGAAGTCGACGAATCTACCCATCATGATTTTCTTATGGTGGATAACAGAAGTATACCTGTCCTTCGCTACCGGGCTGGAGAACAGAGAGTCATCAAGCTCTGTTCTGGGCTTCTTGCTTGATGAGACAGCCATACCCTTCCCTCATGAATCTGGAGCCACGAATTTGGTGGACCTTGGCCTAGTAGGCGCATGTGGTCCCCCGACGGTGGTTTTGTTATGGATTCTATCAGATATTTTGGTAGAAAGTGAGTTTTTTTTTGGTAAAAAGGGTTTTGAGTGGAAATTGGAGATTTCAATCGTAGAAATTTGAAATGGATGGTTTGGATGAGTAGATCGAGGTGTTTAGAAAGTGTTTTGAGGGTTTTTTTATCAAATAGATGAAATTTTTTAGAGAGAGAAAGCTTAGGGTTTTGAAAATGGCGTAAAAATTTGGAAAAAATGAAGAGACTATATATAGAATCGTGATACCAGTCGACTAGGGTTAGGGTACCAGTCGACTGACTCCTTTGCAGAGATGAAAATTTTTGCATACCAGTCGACTGGGTCAGGGTACCAGTCAACTGGATGAATTGGCTGACAGATACTAGTCGACTGGGCAATTCATATTAGTTGACTGGGTTAATAATTGAATTTCAAAAAATGGCTCCAAACAAAGTCTTGATGTACTAGTCGACTGGTATAGTGTTACCAGTCGACTGGAAGATTGAGCAAAGACTTACTAGTCGACTGGGATAAACTTACCAGTCGACTGGACCCTTAAGAAAATTTTCAGTCTTGAATCTTAGCACGAAATTTGTTTATATATGCCATCTTGAGTGAGGGAGTAATTAAATAAGGTTTAATACTCTTTCACTAGATGTCAAATATGCAAAATGATGAATGATGAAACAATCAAACATACAGTTTATCATAATCTAACAATCCCATTGACAGTCTTATTTTGCAAAAACTTGCTTCACTTAGAGGTTTTATAAGAATGTCAGCTATTTGATCTTCTGAAGGTATGAATTCTAGTCTTATATCACCTTTTTTAGCATGGTCTCTTAAGAAATGATGTCTAATTTCTATGTGTTTAGTTCTAGAGTGCTGAATAGGGTTCTTGGTTAGGTTGATAGCACTAGTATTATCACAATGTATTGGGATACTTTTTGAGTTCATGTCATATTCTTCTAGTTGTTGTTTCATCCATAACACTTGGACACAACAACTTCCAGCTGCTACATATTTTGCCTCGGCGGTTGATAGTGCAACGGAGTTTTGTTTCTTGGAAAACCAAGAGGTTAACATTGCACCTAAGAATTGGCATGTTCCACTTGTGCTTTTTCTATCTAACCTACATCCAGCAAAATCAGCATCTGAATATCCTACAAGCTCAAAAGATGAATCTCTAGAGTACCATAATCCTAGGGTTTGAATTCCTTGTAGATATCTAAGGATCCTTTTTACTGCTACTACATGTGATTCCTTAGGATTAGCCTGAAATCTAGCACACATGTATGCACTAAACATAATATCGAGTCTACTTACAGTCAAATAAAGTAAAGCTCCTATCATGGTTCTATAGTATTTAGTATCTACACACTTACCTCCTTCATTGAGATCAAGTTTTGTAGATATGCACATAGGTGTACCAAGTGGCTTTGAGCTTTCCATCCCGAACCTCTTTAGTAGGTCCTTAGTGTATTTTGATTGATTTATGAAGATGTCTCCTTTCAATTGTTTGATTTTAAGTCCAAGGAAGTAGGTAAGTTCTCCCATCATGCTCATTTCGAATTCACCTTGCATGCACTTTGCAAACTCTTGACGCATAGATTCATTAGTAGCACCAAATATAATATTATCAACATATATTTGGACTAGTAGAGTGTCATTTATGTGAGTTTTTGTGAAGAGGGTTATGTCTACTTTACCTCTTATAAAATTATTGTCTAATAAGAATTTACTTAGTCTTTCATACCATGCCCTTGGAGCTTGCTTCAACCTATATAGAGTCTTAGAGAGCTTATAGACATGATTTGGAAGACTAGGATTCTCAAATCCAAGAGGTTGCTCAACATAAACCTCTTCTTTTATAAAGCCATTTAAAAATGCACCTTTTACATCCATTTAAAATAACTTAAACTTATTAAAGCATGCAAAGGCTAATAACATTCAAATAGCTTCTAATCTAGCTACAGGAGCATAGGTCTCATCAAAGTCTATTCTTCTTCTTGATTATATCCCTTAGCAACTAGTCTAGCCTTGTTCCTAGTTACTATTCCATTTTCATCCATCTTATTTCTAAATACCTATTTAGTTCTTATTATTGTATGATTCTTAGGTCTTGGAACTAGATTCCAAACATTGTTTCTTTCAAATTGATTTATTTCTTCTTGCATTGCATTTATCTAATCATTATCCTTTTCGGCTTCAATAAATGTCTTAGGTTCAATTTGAGACAAATACGCTACATAATTGCAAATATTTCTAATAGAGGAACGAGTTCTTACCCTTTGTGAAGGATCACCAATCACTTGATCAATCGGGTGATAATTTACATACCTCCAATCTTTGGGAAGACTATCCTCTTGTTGGCTTGTAGATGGTTGGTCCAATTTGAGAGTTTCCATCTCTTCATTTATTTAAGGTGGACTCTCTTTTGGGTCAACAATGGGAGTAGGTGTTTCTGTTCTAGGATGCACATGATGGTTATTCCTAGGATCTGTATAAGCATTTCTTGAATGAGCATACAAATAAGCATGAGTATTTCTAGGATTTTTCATTTTTGTATATGCATTAGAATTTTCATTTCTAGACATGCTAGCATTCATTGAGGGTGTGCTTTTGACCTTGCTAGTGATCTTTGAAGTAGAGGCTTCATTCACACAAGAGGCTTTCATAAATAAGCTTTGTTTTGATTTTTGCTTGCCTAATGGAGAGTATCCTAACCCGGATTTTCCTCCACTTAATCTTTGGCAAGAAAGCACTTCATCAAGCTTTTCTTTTCGAAGCATGAGTCTAGATATAGTGCCATTCAATTCTAATATCTTATTGTTTAAGTTTTCATTTTCATCTTTTAAGAAATCTTGAGAAGAATCATAAAGCAATGAAGACAGTTTATCTTTTTCTTCTCTTAGACTTATCATTTCTTTAGAAATAGATGATACCTCTTTCTTAAGAGTTGAGTTCCTAGAATCGAATTTCTTCAATTCATCATGCATTTAATTTATGGCTTCTACCAATTCTTCACTACTACTAACAATGTTATTGTTAGAAGAGGGAGAAGATAATGCCTCATTTTCATCATCAATTGCCATAAGGCATAGGTTGGAAATTTCCTCATATCCGACTTCTTTATCCGAGGATTCTTCTTCTTCATCATCACTCCAAGTAGTTGCAATCATAGCTTTCTTTTTAAAGCTCCTGTATGGTTTGCTTGTAATCATACAATCGGCCTTGATGTGACCAGACTTCTTGCATCCATAGCACACAAGTGGTTCCCTTTTTTAAGTGGGATCCTTTGAGTAAGGTTTCTTGCTTTTCTTCAAGAACTTATGAAACTATTTGGTGATTAAAGCCATCTCACCATCTTCTTCGTTGCTCTACACTTCTTCTTCCAATTCCTCTTCTTTGTTGCATGTAGAGGCTTTGAGAGCAATCACCTTTTTCTTCTTCTCATCATCATTGACAATGTGATTTATTTCTTTCATCTCATATGTCAACAATGATCTAAGAAGTGTCTCAACATTAAGTTTGTCGAGATATTTGGCCTCCGTGATGGCCGTCTTCTTTGCTTTCCAAGTGGGTGGCAAAGATCTTAAGATTTTTCTTGTTAGTTCAAACTCCTCAATGTTCCTACCAAGAAGCTTCAAACCATTAACAATAGTTGTGAAACATGAGTGCATTTGAGAAATTGTTTTGTTAGGAGACATTCTAAAAGATTCATATTTAGATACTAGCATATAGATTTTTGATTTTTTAACCTCACTAGTTCTTTCATATGTAACTTGCAATTTATCCTATATCTCCTAAGCCGAAACACATGCAGACATTTTATTGTATTAAGATATATCTAAAGCACAATGTAAAATACTTGTGGCTCTACTATCGAGGGACATCATTCTAAAATCCTCATCATTGTACTCAGTTTTGAGTTTAGGCATTGTATGATTGATTTCTCCAATAGTTATTTCCTTTGATAGAATTCTAGGTCCCTCTTCAATGACTATCCATAAATTATAATCTTGTCCTTCGACAAAGATTTTTATCCTGTTTTTCCAATAGTTATAGTTGGAGCCATTGAACAAATGAGGCCTAGTGTATGAGTGTCCCTTAGAATAGCTATTTGCTGCCATCGGATCAACTCAAGGATATTAAGCCTAAAATTTAGAATAAGGCTCTGATACCAATTGTAGACTGAGGTTTCAATCCAAAAGGGGAGTGAATTGGGTTTTTAAAAACTTTTGCTAATTAAACATAAGTTTATAAAAACAGATAAACCCACAAGCATGTAAACAAATAATGTGTTGTAAATAAAAGAGTTTAAGGAATAGAGGATGCAAACTCAGTTTATAGTGGTTCGACAATATCGGATTCGTTCTAACCCTACGTCCACTCTCTTCAAGGAACCTCCATGAAGCAATCCACTAAGAAACTTAGTCGTGCAACTTCACGGGTGTTGCACAAACCTTACAATCAATCTCTTCCTCTTGGAAGCGAAATCCCTTCCTCTCGGAAGCTAATCTCTTCCTTTCGGAAGCTAATCCTTTTATAATAAATGCTGTAAAGTAAATTGTAGAGAGACAATAATGAAAGCTTATACAATTGAATAATATCTCTCTTTCACAATAAATATTTCAAAGCTTTTGTGTATCAATGAGTAAAAACTTGATTGAATGTATATTTGCTCTTTTGAAATGCTCAATAGAGTGGGTTTATATAGCCTTGATGTAATATGGCCGCTTTGTACTGTTCTGGTACGATTTGGTGCAATTTGTGTTGAAATCTCGCGTCTTAGTGGTCATATTTTTTTGAACTACCAGTCGACTGGGTCTTAGAACCAGTCGACTGGATCAAGTTAAAAATCTCATTTTTAAGGTTGTTGAAGGTACCAGTCGACTGGGTGGTTCTTACCAGTCGACTGGGGATAGTCTGTCCAATATACCAGTCGATTGGTATGAAATACTCAGTTGACTGGGGACACACTATCCCATATACCAGTCTTCTGGTATAAGTACCCAGTCGACTGGGTTGCTTATCAACCCAGTTTTCATGTTTTGAAATGATTTTAACTTAAAAACGTTTGATTGAAAAGTTCTATAAAAATGCTTTTTTAAAATGAGCCATAAGACAAGCTTTTTACCTGAACAAGTGAGATTTACAACTTGTTTAAATACCTTGTCCCTATACTAGATCTTCTATCTTGACTTGGTGTTTGATTCGGGTTGAGTTCTTGCACCTTGATCCTTGGTTGAATGCTTTTATTGCTTAATACACTTAGATAGCACTGTTAGTATAATAAGAGTTATGCTTTGTCATCATTAAAATATAGGTGAGGATCAACAGAAACATACACATTAAACTCATATGTCATACCTCACACTATTTTGTGCTAATGTGGTCGTGTCAGATTAGATCAAACATGTGAATTCTCAAATGCTTAAAGTAACAAAATTTTAAAACTCTATCATCAAATCATGTGTTCAAGATTTTAAGCTAACCAATGACATCACATCACAGTATTTGTTTAGATTAACCAAAATTCCAATGTGTGAATAAAATGAAAAGATCTGACCTGGGAGATGGAGAACGAGCTGGACAGGCATGGCTCATAGCACACCCCCAAACTTGAACTGATGCGCATATTTGTCCTTGAAAAAGAAATATGAAGGTAATACTAAAAAACAACAAAATACTAATAATAAACAATAAAAGAAATATGAAAACAATAAAAATAAAAGGATATGCTGTGGGGTGCCTCCCATGAGCAGTAAATTTTACGTTTTCAGCTAGACGCTCTTATTCCCTTCTAGAAAAACATAAGTTGAATGCAGCAACAACTGGTTCACTGCCAAATTTGGTGCGTGTATGCTTTGGAGAGGCCTCAAGGATGTGCACAGCTTCAATGATGTTATCAGTAACATATGTTGATTTTGGCTCAATATCTGCTCTTGTGAAACCATAGGTGAGGGTGGACTGCAATGGATTAAGGTGATGGGCCTTTTCTATGAGTGAGTCAATCATGTATGCCTGGTGGCTCTCGTCATCATCTTCTGATCTGTTTGTTGTTGGGATGTGTAATGACTTACCACTTCGTGTCATAATGGCATTCACATGCGGCATGTATTGATCATGGGGTGTGGACGGAGCTTGAGAAAGGAACTTACCTCATTCATTCACACTCAAAGAGCTCATCAATTTGGACACTTGGCTCTTTATCTCCTTATTTTCTTCAACAACCTGCGTAATCAACGCTTCAAATCTTTGGTTAGTCCTACCCCGTGCCTCAATAAAAGCCTGCAAAACGTCTTCTAAAGGACTCCTAGAAGATGCAGGTGCATGATATGGTGTAAGATATGATTTAGGGGGTTGTGCAGGCGGTTGGTTTTCAGGCTTCCAGCTAAAATTGGGGTGATTGCGCCACCCCGGATTATAGATATCAAAGAAAGGTGAAAAAGACTTCTTGTACATACCTAAGGCATTACATTATTTCTCATGCATCCCTCTCATCTCAGCAAATGTGGGACACTCTTGGGTGAGATGGTCTACTCCGCCACACACAAAACATGGCCCAAAAGACTCGTCCAGTCCAAGTGTGAGCTTTTTCAGCAAGCTCATTGAGGTATTCTATAGCCTCATCAGGATCTTTCTGTAAGAACTCGCCATTACACATCATCTCCACAAATTGGTGCTTTCTATATGTAAGTCCCTCATAAAAATAGTTCACTAAGCGCCAATTCTCATACCCATGGTAAGGACACATACTCAACAACTCCTTAAATCTCTCCCAAGACTAATACAAAGTCTCACTGTCCTTTTGTGCAAAGGTGGAGATTTGCCTTTTTAAAGCGTTGGTCTTATGTTGGGGAAAGTATTTATTATAGAAAACTTTAGTCATCTCATTCCATGACCCAATGAATTGTGGTCTAAGTGAGTATAGCCAACTCTTAGCTCTATCCTTCAAAGAGAAAGGAAAGAACTTAAGTCTCACAATGTCATCAGTTGCATTTTGACTATGAAAAGTCGCAACTACTTCCTCAAACTCCCTAATGTGCACATTTGGGTTTTCCTTTTCCAAGCCATGAAATGTAAGAAGTAACTGTATTATCCCTATTTTAAAATTCAGTTTGCGAGTATTAGCTGGAAACATGATGCATGATGGTGTGGCTATGTGTGTAGGGTGGAGGTCATCCTGAAGGGTCCTAGTGGGTTGATCTCCGTGTTCACTCATTTCTTCAGAACTAGATGGATTGTCAAATAAAGGATCTAAAAATTTTGGTTCTGGCTCTAGCACAGGCTTACAAGCAAATCTACCTAAAGTGTCTCTATATCTGGGCATGCAAGGTTACAAAGTAATAATAATAAAAAAAAAACATATTGTAAAAAGTTAAAAAATAATGCAGCAAGCTAAAAGAAGGAACGAAGTTACCGACTTTACAAAATACTGAAAAGAAAAACTATTTAGCAATTCTTCTACCGTCTCCCCAGCAACGGCGGCAAAATTTGATTACGCCCAAAGAATAACGCGGTAGTTGTAGCACAGCTTTGGGGTGTCGATTTCACAGGGAGACAAATTAAAAGAATAGTAGAAGGAACAAATAAACTAAAGAGAAATATCGAATGATTAATGGAGAAAGATTAATTTTAAATACAAATTAAAGTAAAGAAAATTTGATAAACAGTAAAGCATCGGGAATCCCTTGCACAAATATGATATTTTAATTACTCTTAATTCATTGAATAACTCAATTGGGAACTCAATTTCTAAAATTCCCTATCGGAAGATATAGATTTATAAACCAAGATTAAACCAAATGTAACCCTTTGCAAAATCATTTACCACTTTTAAAATACGTCAATTATTATCACTATTGAGAAAATCCAACGATGATAATATACTCAAGAAGTGATATTGCAGCAAAGAATTAAATCAATATAGATAAATATTTAATCTCAACATAATTAAAGAGCTAAACCATTCACTAGAAAAACATGACTGAATCCATAAACAGAATAAATTCTAAGATTATTCGGAAAAGAAAACATCACCAATGAATTGCAAATGATAAAACAAAAGAGTCTTAGTAATTGAAACTCACATATATAAATTAAAAATAAACAAAAATACCATTAACTGTGCAAGTTCATCCCTAGCCCCACTTGAGAATTTAGTTACCCATAAATATAATGGACAACAAGAATCTCAAGGGAAAGATTTGATCTCGCCGTGAGCATCCCTCCTTGGTAGCAAAGCCTTGGAGATTCCCCAGCTTGCCCTCCAAATGTCCTCCAGATTGCTCCCAAAAGCCCTCCAGATCTGCTCTCAAATCCCCAAAGCTGAAGTGGAGTGGGCCTTTTATGGGGGAACTCCATGAGTGTAATGTGTTTTCAATCCGATGTGGGATATAGAAATGTGTTTCCAACCAATGTGGGATGTGGGATTTAAGCCTTCACATGCCCTTCAAAACTTTTGCCCACACTAAAATCCCGCACAGCCTGACCTTTGTCTACTAAAATTGCTATAACGTTATCTAGAAAAATCATATTTACAAGCCGTAAAATTCTCCATAAAATAGACATCCAGGTCTTTCCAAGCATATATGGCTCATCTCCTAGTTCTTCCTGAATCATTACAATTTAAATCCACAAAAATCACTTCTGCCACATTGAAATCACGCATAGCCTGACCTTTGTCTACTTAAACTGCCATAACTTTCTCTACAAAAATCATATTTATGAGCCGTAAAATTCCTCAAAAAATAGACATCTGAAGCATATATGACTCATCTCCTAGTTCTTTCTAAATCAATACAGTTCAATCTGTAAAAATGACTGATCTGTACGGGCAATTCTGGCAATTTAGTGAAACTCCTTTCCAAGTGCTTGTAAACCTGTAAAACAATGAAAAACAACTCAAAGTAACAAATTCCTAAGCTAACAAATGTAAATTAAAGGGCCAAGATATGAAATATTTGGCACTCATTAGAACCCTAAATGCAAACGTCTAAGTAATCAATACAAAAAATAGCACAGAAAAAATAAACTGTAATGAACACAAATGAAGTTATTATCACCAAAATAAACAAGCCAATAGAGCTTTAAGACATGAGACCCGCCAAGAACATTAATGACCCTAACCTTAATAATGGATTTACTCAGCATTTAACAACTAACTCTAAATGCTAACATCTAAGTAGTCATGACTAGGTCGTTCCTTATTGTGCTAACTAGCATAGAAGAGTCCTTGGCAAACTTTCATTTTCATCCCAGATGAATAATCACAAGATGAGGAAACGAAAGGAACAGAGACAAACAGACTCGTATTCACCATACATTTAATCAACAAACATAATATACAAAAGAAAAAGAAAAATACGCATGAGGGTCATCATTGGTTATCCCAACAATGAACCAACACAATGCAAATCACAAAGCTAAAGAATGCTTATCATGCTTTGATAATCAATAGGCAAACAATATTTGATGCAAAGCTAATGTAACCTATCATTCATGTAGCAACATTGTTACCAATATAATCATTCTTTAGCATTTTCAGCACAAATAGGATAGGAAAAAAAAACTGTAATCAACACAAATTAAGATATGGTCACTAATGTAATCAAGCCAAGGGAGCTTTTAGACATCAAAATCCACCAAGAACAATAATGACTCTTACCTTAAAAAAAGATCAACTCAGAATTTGATTACTAATTCTAAATACTAAATCTAACCAATAATTATAAACAAATAGGACAAAAAATAAATAAACGGTAATAAACACAAATAAAGTTATTGTCACCAATATAATCAAGGCAATAGAACTTTAGGACGCTAGACACATCAAGAACATTAATGACCCAAACTTTAATAAGGGATCAACTCAGAATTTACTATTAACTCTAAATGCTAAGATTAGAGCAATTATGATTAGGTTGTTATGGGAAACTTCCCTTTTCATCTCAGAGAATTAATCACAAGTCAAGGAAAAGAAAGTAATATAGGTAGATAGACTCATATTCACTACACATTTAAACAACAAACATAATGTACAAAGAAAAAGAAAAATACATATGAGAGTCATCATTACTAATCCCAATAGTGAACTTATACAATGCAGATCAAAACGCTAAAGAATGCTTATCATGCTTTGAAAATCAATGCGCAAACAATATTTGACGTGAAACAAATATAACCTATCATTCATGTAAGCAACATTGTCGCCAATATAATCATTTATTAGCGTTGTCAACACAAATAGGATAGAAAAGCAATAAATTAAAATCAACACAAATAAAGCAATTGTCACCAATATAATCAAGCTAAGGGAGATTTAAGACATCAAACTCGTCAAGAACATTAATGACCCTAACCTTAACAAGGGATCAACTCAGAATTCAACTACCAATTCTAAATGCTAACATCTATGTAATCATTACAAACAAATAGGACAAAAAATAAATAAATTGTAATCAACACCGAATAGACAAAAGAATACAATGTTTGTCTGCATGGAATTCATTTGAATCTTTGCCAACATGGAATTAAATTAGAATTAGAATTCAGAATTAGCATTTCTTTAGAAAACAAAGGGACATGCACTACTAAATGGACAAAATAATACAATATTTCCCAAGATGGAATTCAATTGGAATTAGAATTCATAATAACCACCGAATGGACAAAAGATTACAATGTTTGTCATCATGGAATTCAATTAGAATCAGAATTCAGAAATAGTCTTTCTTTAGAAAACAAAGAATAGGCACCACCTAAGGGTCAAAAGATTACAATGTTTCTCAACATGAAATTCATTTGAATCTTTGCCAACATAGAACTCAATTCAAATTAGAATTCAGAAATAGTCTTCATTTAGAAAACAAAAGGAAAGGCACCATCGAAGGGACAAAATAATACAATCTTTCCCAGCATGGAATTCAATTAGAATTTGAATTCATATAACAACCGAAGGGACAAAAGAATACAATGTTTGTCTGCATGGAATTCCTTTAAATCTTTTCCACACATGGAATTCAATTAGAATAATAATTCAGAATTAGCCTTACTTTAGAAAATAAATGGATAGGCACCACCGAAGGGACAAAAGTTTACAATGTCTGCCAGTATGGAATTCAATTGGAATTAGAATTCAGAATAACCACCAACGAGACAAAAGAATACAATGGTTGTCATCATGAAATTCTATTAGAATCAAAACTCAAAGTAAGTCTTTCTTCAGAAAACAAACAGACAAGCGCCACTTAAGGGACAAAAATATAAAATGTTTCCCATAATGAATTCAACTGCAATAAGAATTCAAAATAAGAAAACAAAGGGACATGCACCACCTAAGGGACAAAAAAATATAATGTTTGCAAGAAACAATTCAATTGCAATTAGAATTCATAATCAATCTTTCCTTCAAAAACCTAATGGAAAGGCACCACTGAAGGGATAACATAATACAATCTTTCAAATCATGGAATTTTATTGGAATCATACTTCAGAATAAGACTTTCTTCATAAAATAAGCGGAATTCATTGAATCGTACTTCAGAATATCCACCAAAGGGAAAAAAGAATACAATGTTTGTCTACATGGAATTCATTTGAATAGTTTTCAGCATAGAATTCATTAGAATGAGAGTTAGCCTTTCTTCAGAAAACAAAGGGATAGGCACCACCGAATTGACAAAATAATATAATCTTTCCTAACATGGAATTCAATTAGAATTAGAATTCAGAATAACCACCGAAGGGACAAATGTTAAAATGTTTGTCAACATGAAACTCAATTAGAATTAGAATTCAAAAATTATTTTTCTACAAAAAAACAAAGGGACAGACCCCACCAAAGGGACAAAAGATTACAATGTTTGTTAGCATGAAATTCATTTGAATCTTTCGCATCAAAAAATTCTATTAGAATCAAAGTAAGTCTTTCTTCATAAAACAAACAGACAAGCACCACTTAAGGGACAAAAATATACAATGTTAGTCATAATGAATTTAACTGCAAGAAGAATTCATAATAGTAAAACAAACGGACTGGCACCACCGAATGTACAAAAAAATATATATATAATGTTCCCAAGAAATAATGCATTTCAATTAGAATTCAGAATCAGTTTTTCCTTCAGAAAACCAACAGAAAGGCACCACCGAAGGGACAAAATAATACAATCTTTCCCATCATGGAATTCTATTAGAATCAGAATTCAGAATAAGTCTTTCTACATAAAACATACAGATAAGCACCACCGAAAGGACAAAAAAATACAATGTTTCCCATAATGAATTCAACTGCAATTAGAATTTAGAATTAGTTCTTCCAGAAAACCAGTAGAAAGGCAACACTAAAGTGACAAAATAATAGAATCTTTCCCTGATGGAATTTAATTACAACTAGAATTCAGAATAATCTCCAAAGGGAGAAAAGATTATAGTGCTTTTAGCATGGAATTCATTTAAATCTTTGTTAGCATGTAACTCAATTAGAATTAGAATTATGAAATAACTTTTCTTTAGAAAACAAAGGGATATGCACCACCATTGGACAAAATATTACAATGTTTGTCAACATGAAATTCATTTAAATCTTTGCCAGTATGGAACTCAATTAAAATTAGAATTTAGAAATAGCCTTTACTCAAAAAAAAAATGGATAGGCACCACTGAAGGTACAAAATAATACAATCTTTCCCAGCATGGAATTCAATTAGAATTTGAATTCAAAATAACCACTGAAAGGACAAACGAATACAATGTTCATTTGCATGGAATTCATTTGAATCTTTGCTAGCATGGAATTCAAGTATAATTAGAATTCATAATTAGCCTTTCTTCAAAAAACAAAGTGATAAGCACCACTGAAAGGACAAAATAATACAATCTTTCCCAGCATAGAATTCAATTTGAATTAGAATTCAGAATAACCATCGAAAAGACAAAATAATGCAATGTTTTTCAACATGGAATTAATTTGAATCTTTCCCAACATGGAATTCTAATAGAATCAGAATTCAAAATAAGTATTTCTTCAGAAAACAAATAGACATGCACCACTGAAAGGGCAAAAATATACAATGTTTCCCATAATAAATTCAACTGCAAGAAGAATTCAGAATAAGAAAAAAAGGGACTAGCACCACCGAATGTACAAAAAAATATAATGTTGCCAAGAAATAATATATTGCAAATAGAATTCAGAATTGGTCTTTCCTTCAAAAAACCAACCAAAAAGCACCACTTAAGGGTCAAAATAATACAATCTTTCATGGAATTCTATTAGAATCAGAATTCAGAATAATACTTTCTACTTAAAACAAGCAGACAAGAACCACCTAAGTGACAAATAATACAAAGTTTTCCATAATGAATTCAACTGCAATTGGAATTCAGAATTAGTCTTTCTTTCAGAAAGCCAACAAAAAGGCTCCATTGAAAGGAAAAAATAATACACTCTCACCCAACATGGAATTCAATTAGAATTAGAATTAAGAATAACCACCAAAGGTACAAAATATAAAAATGTTTGTCAACATGAAACTCAATTAGAATTAGAATTCAAAAATTGTTTTTATACAAAAAAACAAAGAGACAGACCCTACCAAAGGGACAAAAGATTACAATGTTTGTCAGCATGAAATTTATGTTAGAATTTTGTCTAAGGTTTAAACGGGAGAAGATGAATTAAGTTCAGGATGGAGTGCACACCAGGGCAAGCTGTGGCCCAGCCTTGTCCAGGCCGCGACACACAGCATGGAGGAGTGTTAGAGGAAGGGCGCACTGCAGTTTAGCCTCCCCAAGGCCGTGGTGCCCAGAAAGGTGATAAGTGGATGTGCTTCAGCCCTATTCCAGGCCGCAGCACACCCTGTTTCAGGCCGCGACGCCAGGCACACTGATGCACACATATTTCAGCCTTCCAAGTGGTTCATGAGACATGTCCAAAATACATAGGATCATTTAGGATTGATGGAGGGCTAAGGTTGATTAGTCCTCAAGAACTAAAGGTGGATATTGACCCTAAAAAATGGTCAAGAAGCTGGTGCACTATATAAAGGGTCACCTAGCTTCAATCTAAAGTAATGTGAAAAACTTGTGATTGAAAGGGAGATCAATTGTAAGAGTGCAAAGACACAAAACAAGAGAGACTCATTCGTAAGACTGGTTGTTTAGAGAAGAGAGAGTAGAATAGAAAGGAGATTCAAGGGCTTGTAAGGGGAATTTTCTGGGAAAAATTCCAGGGTTAGTTCTTATCACTTTCTGTTTCTTCTTCTTCTTCTTTGTTCCTTCAAGAACTTGTGGATTCTTGAAGAGGTGTTGCTGATTGTAAAGAACTTCATTGATAAGATAGCGTAGAGAGGTCGGAGGAGCTCACGGGGACATAGGCATATTGTCAAACCTCGATAACAAATTTCTTGTGTTCTTTTCTTTCTTGCTTTGATTGGTTGCTGTCTATTTTCTTTACAAGTCATTCTACACTTGGGTGTTAGGAATATCACCTCCTAGGCATCATCGAAGGTGGTTTCCCAACAGTGGTATCAGAGCTGGAAGAGATACCACCAACAGTGGTATCAAAGCTTGCACAGCTGGGTAGTAGAGCAAGAACAGAAGGTATCGGAGCAATACTCCAAGAATCAAAGGACAAACTTCTTGGGTGATTCAAGAACAGAGTAAAGATCAAGATCAGATCGTGTTCTTGAGGTTGATTCAAGAATGGTATTAAGATCAATCTTTGATCGTGTTCTTGAGGTTTAGAAGAAGTTGAAAAGCATTTATGGGTGCTGCACAAATCTGGGATCATCTCCACAAGATGGGTTCAAATTTCATTGTTGAGAAGTTTGATGGAAAGGGAGATTTTTCCCTGTGGAAGTGGAAGATCAAGGCCGTTTTTATGCAACAGAAGGTGGACTTGGCTATTGGAGAAGATGACGCTTTTCCAGCAAGTATCACGGAAGACCAACGGATTGAGATGAAGAAGATAGCATACAACACCATTTTCTTGCACATGTCAGATAGTATCACAAGGGAGTGCGGAGACTCGAAAGATCTTGCTGTCATATGAAAGAAACTAGATGAGTTGTTTCTTACCAAAACTCTCCCTAACAAGATTTATTTTCTTAAAAGAATCTTTGCTTCTAAAATGGATCATAATAAAGAGTTGCAAGATAATCTTGATGTCTTTAATAAACTAGTTCAAGATTTGGCTAGTTATAGTATTAAATTCTCGGATGAACAATTGGATGTTATGTTATTAAATTCTCTTCCTGATTGTTTTGATAGTTTAATTAATGCAATTGAATATGGAAGAGATATACTAACCAAATAAATTGTGGCCAATGCTATAAGGGCTCATGATTTCAAAGCCAAGATTAGGGAGGCATCAAGTGGGGAAGGGTTGTTCGTAAGAGGAAGGCCAGCAACTCGGAATGGCAGTAGCATTCATGGCAACTACTGGGAGAAATCAAGAGGTGGAGGGTACAGCCATTGGAGATCGCATTCCAAACTGAAGTTTGGAGGAAAGTGATGCTTCTACTGCAACAAGGAGGGTCACTTCAAGAAAGATTGCAAGAAGAGATTATTGGATGAGAGAGGGAGAAGCCATACCAACAATGGAGAGGCTTCGGTTACCAAAGGAGAACAGCAAGATGATGTTCTTGTTGTGTGCTAAAATGTGAGTAGGAGGTAAGGCAGTGAGAAATGGATTCTGGATTCCGGGTGCACTTATCACATGCGCCCTCACAATGAATGGTTCAAGAATTTCAAGAAGACCAATGATGGAAGGGTTTTCTTGGGGAATGACAATTCTTGCCAAGTGAGAGGGATAGGAGACATCTAGTTGAGGATGTTTGATGGAGTCACAAGGCTGCTGCGTAATGTAAGGTATCCTGGATTTAAGGAATAATTTGATCTCATTGGGGCAGCTGGATTCTATGGGACATACATACAAAGCTGAGGGAGGAAAGATTAAGGTAATCAAGGGATGTTTGGTAGTGATCAAAGTAGCAATCAAAGATAGAATTTATGAGATGATCGATGAGACAGAAATCAAGGATCAAGCAGCAAGCTTGATGCCTGAGATGGATAAGGTAGCACTTTGGCACAATCACTTGGGACATATGAGCGAAAAGGGGCTTCAAGTTCTCAGCAAGGATGGTCTACTTGGTGGTGACAAAGTAGAGAAACTGGATTTCTGTGAGAGTTGCATTCTTGGGAAGCAACATCGGGTCAGCTTCAACACCGGAGTGCACAAGTCTAAAGGAATTCTTGATTACATCCATGCAGATCTTTGGGGACCAGCAAGGACACCAACACAGGGTGGTAATCGTTACTTTCTATCTTTAATTTATGATTATTCAAGAATGGTTTGGGTTTATTTGCTTAAAAATAAATCGGATGCTTTGAATAAATTTGTGGTGTGGAAAAAGTTGCTGGAGACTCAAACGGGCAGGGTAGTTAAGGTGTTAAGAATCGATAATGGATTAGAATTTTTTAATAAGGATTTTAATAAATTCTGTGAATTAAATGGCATTCTAAGACATAGAACAGTTGTGAAAACTCCTGTTGGAAATCACTTTGACAAGATGCCCAGGTGGTGATCTTCCAAACACCCAAGTCTAAAATGACTTGTAGAAAGAAATACAGCAATTGAAAGCAAAAAAGAAAAGAACACAAGTGATTTGTTATCGAGGTTCAACAATAGCCTACGTCCCCGTGAGTTCCTCTGAACTCTCTGCACTAAATCAATGGTTCTTTACAATCCAGCAACCCTCTTCAAGAAGCTCAAGGTCTTAAAGAAACTAAGAAGAGAACAAGAAAGTGATAGAACTATTACAATGCTCTTTATCTATGCTACTCTCTCTTCTTTATAATCAGCCTCACAAATGAGTCCTTCTTGTATTTTGTGTCTTTGCACTCTCACACAATTCTCTCATTCACACACATGTCTCACAAGTTACATTACATCACATTCTTATTAAAATAGAAGCTAGGTGACCCTTTATATGGTGCACCACCTTCTTGACCAATCTTGAGTGTCATTCTCCTCCCTTAGATCTGGAGGACTAATCAACCATGGCCCTCCATCAATCCTAAGTGATGTTGTATGTTTTAACCTTGCATCCATGCACTTAACAAGAGGGTGAAATAAGCTGTCCATGTATGCATCAGTGTGCTTGACGTCGTGGCCTTGGTGGGGGGTACTGCAGCCTTGGTGAGGTAGAGGTGCAGCGCACACTGAAGCTGGAGCCTTCACAAGTGTGCGCACTTCTTGTCTTGTTGAAAAGGGGAGGTGCGCACACACCCAAAGTGATGAGCACACTTGTGTGCACTCTTTTAACATGCTGAAATTAATTCTTTCAACCTTGTTTAAACCTTAGATAAATATTAACAATCTCTACCTTTATCTAAGCATTTAAACCCGAACCATTGTGCAGAGAACTTCAAGATCCAAACTCATCTTGAGTCATCAATCAACTGACTCCATTCCTAAGAAGTTTAAGGCAATGATTGAACCTTCTTAGAGTTAAAACCATGGTACCTAAATCTGTAGGACTTTCTTCCGTGGCCATTTTATCCGAAGACACCACCACCTGCTCTTTTAGGACCATCCACTAATCCAACAACCCTTTGCACTACATAGCCTCCTTTATGGCTTCCATACCCACTATGTACTCAGCCTCTATTGTTAAGAGTGTTACCACCAGCTACTTTGAAGCCTTCAAATACCTCAGCAACCACTTTAACCTAAGCCAATGCTTCTTTTCGGGACTACTCACAAAACTGCTGAGAACACCCATTGCCTGAGAAACCCTCAACCGGCTTCTATCCTTTTCCCGGATGATTCTCATCCTAAGGATCTTTTATGTAAGGCTGAGATCCTTCCTCTCGAACTCCTCGCTGAGTTAAGATGTAAACTTTTTCATCCTCTCTCTGCTGTTCTGAACCAACAGCATATCAATGACATAGATGAGGACACTCACCATTTTCTCCACCTTGTGTCCAGGTGAGAAAGTTTTTATGAAACCTATGTCTTCTCTTCTTGTGAACCCATTCACCACTAGCCTAGCCTTGTTCTGGACTTCATTTCCTGGAGGTTACCCTTCTTTGATCTTGTAAGTCCACTTACAATCCGCAACTCTCTATTTTCCCGGAATGTGCACTAATTCCCAGAAGTTGTTGTTCCTCAAAGAATCCATTTCTTCCTCCATAGCTAGCCTCCATGTTGGTGAATCCTTACATCCTATGGCATCAATGTAAGTCTCTTGTTCACTCATCTCTCCTTCTGTCCAAGGAGCTGCTGCATCCACAGCATCCGTAAAACCATATCTTGAAGGTGGTCCGACTAGCCTTATTTCTTGGTCTCTTGTGAGCTGATAGTCCTTCCGACTCCCTGCATCATCCTCTTTTAGTTCAGCCTCCTCATGAGTGTCCTGAGCTTGGCATTCATCAATGGGCTCTACCTAGTCCGAACCCTCTTGCCTTCTTTGCTCTACCTGAACTGAATCTTCCTTGATGTTATGCTCCACAAATACTGAACTGGTTTGCTCACTACCCCCTACAGGGTTAGTTTTCTCCAAGTAGGGAAATCACAATTCATTAAAATTAACATCCCTATTTATTATGAATTTCAATCTTTCTTTCTCTAAGGACCATAACCTATATCCCTTAGTCCCTTCCCCATATCCTAGAAACACACACTTTCTAGATCCTGGGCTAAGTCTATCATCTTTTTGTTGTGCATACACAACATACCCAAAAGTTCTAAGGTTGTCTAACTCAGGGGGTTTTCCACTTCACATCTCTTTGGGAGTCTTGAGCTCTAATGCTCTAGAGGATGATCTATTAACCAAATATTCAGTAGTAGATACAGCTTCCCCCCAAAAATAGTTTGGTAAACCGAAACCATTTAACATGCACCTAACCTTTTCCATAAGGGTCTTATTCATCCTCTTAGCAACTGCACTGTGCTGAGGGGTTTCCACAACCGTCCTATGTCTTAGAATCCCATTTAACCTACAGAATTGATTAAGTTCTTGGTTAAAAATTTCTAAGCCATTATCGGTTCTTATCCCTTTAACTACCCTGCCCATTTGAGTCTCTACCAGCCCTTTCCACACCACTAATTTATTCAAAGCATCTGATTTATTTTTAACCAAATAAACCCAAACCTTTCTTGAATAATCATCAATTAAAGACATAAAGTAAATGTTACCTCCCTGTGTTGTTGTCCTTGTTGGTCCCTAAAGGTCTGCATGAATGTAGTCAAGAATGCCCTTAGATTTGTGCACTCCGGTGTTGAAGCTGACCCAGTGTTGCTTCTTAAGAACACAACACTCGTAGAAATCAAGTTCCTCTACTTTGTTTCCACCAACTAGGTCATCCTTACTGAGAACTTGCAGGCCCTCTTCGCTCATATGTCCCAAGCGAGTGTGCCAAATGGCTACCTCATCAATCTCAGCCATCAAGCTTGCTGCTTGATCCTTGATCTCCATGTCTCCGATCATCTCATAGAGTCCATCCTTCATTGCTGCTTTGATCACTACCAAAGATCCCTTGGCTACCTTGATCTTTCCTCCCTCTATCTTACATGTGTATCCCATGGAATCCAGCTGCCCCAATGAGATCAAATTCCTCCTCAAATCTGGGAGATACCTCACATTCTCCAGCAGCCTTGTCATTCCATCAAACATCCTCACTTGGATGTCTCCCGTGCCCCTCACTTGGTAAGAAATATCATTCCCCAAGAAAACCCTTTCATCATTGGTTTCCTTAAAATTCTTGAACCAACTCCAGTGAGGGCACATGTGATGAGTGCACCCGAAATCCAAGATATATTTCCCGCCGCCTTCTTGCCCCTTGCTCACACTTGAGTAGACAACAAGAACATCATCATCTTGCTGTTCTGTCTTGGCAACTAAAGCCTCTCCATTCTTGGTATGGCTTCCTCCTCTATCCCTCATCTTCTCCTTGCAATCTTTCTTGACATGACCCTCCTTATGGCAGTAGTAGTAACTCTTCCCTTCAAATCTCGATTTGGAGTGCTTTCTCCCATGTCTCTCTCCTCTATCTTTGTCCCGGTAGTAGCCATGTATGTTGTTGTGCACTCTCCCATAGCTCTCTTCTCTATCTCTGTCTCAGTAGTAGCCATGCATGTTACTGTGCACTCTCTCATGGCTCTCTCCTCAACCTCTATCCCTGTAGTAGCCATGTATGTTGCTGTGCACTTTCCCATGGCTCTCTCCTCTACCTCTATCCCGATAGTAGCCATGTATGTTGCTGTGCACTTTCCAATGGCTCTCTCCTCTACCTATGTCCTGGTAGTAGCCATGGTTGCTGCCATACTTTGTTGTTGGCCTTCTTTTAAAGAACAACCCTTTATCAATTGATGCACTCTTTATCTTGGCATCAAGATTATCTTGCAACTCTTTATTAGGATCAAATTTAAAAGCAAAGATTTGTTTAGGAAGATACCTCTTATTAGGGAGAGTCTTGGTAAGAAACATCTCATCTAGTTTCTTCCATATTACAGCTAGATCTTTCAAGTCTCCGCACTCCCTTATGACATTATCCAAAATGTACAAGAAAATGGTGCTGTAAGCCATCTTCTTCATCTTAATCCGCTGGTCCTCCGTGACACTTGTTGGAAAACTATCATCTTCTCCATGAGCTAAGTCCACTTTCTGTTGCACTAGAACTGCCTGGATCTTCTGCTTCCACAGGGAAAAATCTCATTTTCCATCAAACTTCTCAATACCAAAATTTAAACCCATCTTGCGGAGAAGATCCCTTGATTTATGCAGTACCCACAAATGCTTTCAAACTTCTTCTAAACCTTAAGAACACAGATCGAAGATGGATCTTAATACCGTTCTTAAATCACCCTCAAGAACACGATCAGATCTTGATCTTTACACTGTTCTTGAATCACCCTCAAGAACACGATCAGATATTGATATTAACTCTGTTCTTGATTTACCTCAAGAACACGATCAGATATAGATCTTAACTCCGTTCTTGAATAACCGAAGAAGTTGACCCTTGGAGTCTTGCTCCAATACCTTCTGTTCTTGCTCCGATACCCAGTTGTGCAAGCTCCTCTGGCTCTGATACTACTATTGGAAATCACCTTGACAAGATGCCCAGGTGGTGATCTTCCAAACACTCAAGTCTAGAATGACTTGTAGAAAAAAATACAATAATCGAAAGCAAGAAAGAAAAGAAGACAAGTGATTTGTTATCGAGGTTCGGCAATAGCCTACGTCCCCATAAGTTCCTCTGAACTCTTTGCACTAAATCGATGGTTTTTTATAATCCAACAACCCTCTTCAAGAAGCTCAAGTTCTTGAAGAAATCAAGAAGAGAACAAGAAAGTGATAGAACTATTACAATGCTCTCTATCTATGCTACTCTCTCTTCTTTACAACCAGCCTCACAAATAAGTCCCTCTTGTATGTCTGTGTCTTTGCACTCTCACACAATTCTTTCATTCACACACATCTCTCATAAGTTACATTACATCACATTCTTATTGAAATAGAAGCTAGGTGACCCTTTATATAGTGCACATCTTTTTGACCAATCTTGAGTGTCATTCTCCTCCCTTAGATCTTGGGGACTAATCAACCATGGCCCTCTATTAATCCTAAGTGATGCTGTGTATTTTAACCTTCCATCCATGCACTTAACAAGGGGCTGAAACAAGCTGTCCATGTCTACATCAGTGTGCCAAGTGCTGCGGCCTTGAACAGGGTCTACTGCAGCGCTAGGCAAAACACCCATTTTCACCATTGCTGGGCGCTGTGGCCTTGACTCTTCTCCAGCACCTCTTTTACTGGGTGCTGCAGCCTTGGTGAGGCAGAGGTGCAGCGCACACTGAAGCTGGAGCCTTCACAAGTGTGCGCACTTCTTGTCTTTTGGAAAAAGGGAGGCGCACACACACCCAAAGTGATGCGCACACTTGTGTGCACTCTTTTAACATGCTGAAATTAATTCTTCCAACCTTGTTTAAACCTTAGACAAATATCAACAACCCCTCAGAAAAATGGAGTTACTGAGAAGATGAATAAACCCTTATGGAAAAGGTTAGGTGCATGTTGATTGGGTCCGATTTACCAAAATATTTTTAGGGGGGAAGCTGTGTCTACAACTGCATACTTGGTTAATAGATCACCCTCTAGGGCTTTAGACCTTAAGATACCTATGGAGATGTGGAGTGGAAAACCCCCTGAGTTCAACAACCTTAGAACATTTGGATGTGCTGTATATGCACATCAAAAGGATGATAAACTTAACCCAAGGTCTAGAAAATGTGTGTTTCTAGGGTATGGTGAAGGGGTTAAGGGGTATAGGTTGTGGTCCTTAGAACCAAAAGGAATAAAACTCATCATATGTAGGGATGTCATTTTTAATGAATTATGATTTCCTTACTTGGAGAAAACTAACTCTGTAGGGGCTAGTGAGCAAACCAGTCCGAAATTTGTGGAGCATCGCATCAAGGAGAATTCAGTTCAAGTAGAGCAAGGAAGGCAAGAGGGTTCGGACCATGTAGAGCCCATTGATGAAGGCCAAGCTCAAGAAACTTAAGAGGAAGCTGAACTATAAGGGGTTGATGCGGCAAGTCAGAATGACTACTAGCTCACAAGGGACCGAGAAATGAGGGTGGTTAGACCACCTTTGAGATATGGTTTTGCGGATGCTAATGTAGCAGCTCCTTGGACAGAAGGAGGGATGGTTGAACCAGAAACTTACATGGATTCCATGGAGTGTAAGGATAGTGGCATCTAGCTATCGAGGAAGAAATGGATTCTTTGAGGAAGAACAACTCTTGGGAATTGGTGCCCAAACCAGAAAAATAGAGAGTTGTAGATTATAGATGGATCTACAAGATCAAAGAAGGGAACACTCCAGGATATGAAATCTAGTATAAAGCTAGGCTGGTGACGAAGGGGTTCACATAAAAGGAAGGCATAGATTTCACCGAAATCTTCTCACTGGTTGTGAAATACAAGACGATCAAGATAGTGTTAGCATTGGTGGTCCAATTCAATTGAGAAATCAAACAAATGGATGTGAAGATAGCATTCTTACATGGAGAGCTTGATGAGACCATTTACATGAGGCAACCCGAAGGCTATGAGGAAGGAAAGCAGGGAGATTTGGTGTAACAACTGAAGAAATCTCTATGTGGTCTGAAGCAATCACCTCGACAATGGAATAAGAGGTTCGATTCCTTTGTAACCAGCCTGGGTTTCATGAGGAGCTACTATAATTCGTGCTTGTATTACAAGGGGCACAAGGTGGAGGAAGTGGTGATCATCCTGATCTATGTTGATGATATGTTGCTGGTTGGGAGCAGTATGGAGAATATAAGAAAATTAAAGGCTCAACTCAGTGAGGAGTTTGAGATGAAGGATCTTGGCCATGCACAGAAAATCCTTAGGATGTGTATCATCCGGGAAAGGGAGAGAAACATATTGAAGATCTCTCAAACTTCCTACATAGAGAAGATGATATCTAAGTTCTTTATGGAAGATAGCAAACCAGTGAAGGTTCCCCTTGCTAGTCATTTTAAGTTCTCCAGCGATCAATGTCCAAGATCGAATGAGGAGAAGAAGGAAATAGAAAAGGTCCCCTACGCTAGTGCGGTTGGTTCTGTAATGTTCATCATGGTAAGTACTAGACCTGACATTGCTCATGTGATGAGTGTCCTTAGTAGGTTTATGAGTAATCCCAGAAAAGAGCATTGGCTTGGGATGAAGTGGTTGCTGAGGTACTTGAAGGGAAGCCTAGAAGTAGGGTTGGTTTATGAGAAGAGGAGTAAGTCCATCTATCTTGAAGGTTAATTCAGACTATGGAGTTGACCGGGATAAAAGAAGATCGATTGTTTCCTACTTCTTCAACTTAAATGGATGTTGTGTAAGTTAGAAGGCTTAGTTGCATCCGATGGTAGCACTCTCAAAAACCGAGGCTAAGTACATAGCGGCTACGGAAGCCATCAAAGAGGCTATGTGGTGCAAAGGGTTGCTGGAAGAGTTGAAGGTACTAGAGGATCAGGTTGTGGTGTATTTGGATAGCCAAAGTGCATTGCATTTGTGCAAGAATTTGGTGTTCTATGATAGGACAAAGCACATGGATGTTCAGTACCATTTCATTCGGGAAAATGTTATGAAAGGATGCATCCATGTGGACAAGGTAGCCACAGAAGAAAACCCTGGGGATTTAGGTACTAAAGTTCTACCTCTAAGAAAGTTCGATCATTGCCTTGGACTTCTTAGGATTAGAGTCAGTTGATATGGTGACTCAAGATGAGTTTGGATATTGAGTTCTCTACACATGGGTTCAGGTTTAAACGCTTAGACAGAGGTAGAGGTTGTTGGAATTTTGTCTAAGGTTTAAACAGGAGAAGATGAATTAAGTTCAGCATAGAGTGCGCACCAAAGCAAGCGCCGCGGTACACAGTATAGAGGAGTGCTGGAGGAAGGGCGTGCCATGGCTCAGCCTCCCCCAAGCTGCGGTGCCCAGAGAGGTGACAAGTGGAGGTGTTTCAACCTTATTCCAGGCCGTAGCACACCCTGTTTCAAGCTACGGCGCCAAGCACACTGATGCACACATATTTCAGCCTTACAAGTGGTTCATGAGACATGTCCAAAATGTATAGGATCATTTAGGATTGATGGAGGGCTAAGGTTGATTAGTCCTTAAGATCTAAGGGTTGATATTGACCCTCAAGAATGGTCAAGAAGCTGGTACACTATATAAAGGGTCACCTAGCTTCAATCTAAAGTAATGTGAAAAACTTGTGATTGAAAGGGAGATCAATTGTAAGAGTGCAAAGATACAAAACAATAGATTTGTAAGGCTGGTTGTTTAGAAGAGAGAGAGTAGAATAGAAAGGGGATTCAAGGGCTTGTAAGGGGAATTTTCTTGGGAAAATTCCAGGGTTAGTTCTTATCACTTTCTGTTTCTTTATTTCTTTGTTCCTTCAAGAACTTGTGGATTCTTGAAGAGGTGTTGATATGATAGTGCAGAGAGCTCGAAGGAGCTCACGGGGACGTAGGCATATTGCCAAACCTCGATAACAATTTTCTTGTGTTCTTTTCTTTCTTGCTTTGATTAGTTGCTGTCTATTTTCTTTATAAGTCATTCTAGACTTGGGTGTTAGGAAGATCACCTCCTGGGCATCATCGAAGGTGGTTTCCCAACAATTTATTTAAATCTTTCGCATCACAGAATTCTATTAGAATCAAAGTAAGTCTTTCTTCATAAAATAAACAGACAAGCACCACTTAAGAGACAAAAATATACAATGTGAATCATAATGAATTCAACTGCAAGAAGAATTCAGAATAGGAAAACAAAGGGATAGGCACCACCAAAAGGACAAAAAAATACAATGTTTCCCATAATAAATTCAACTGCAATTAGAATTCAGAATTACTTAATTCTGAAAACCAACAGAAACGCAAAGCTGAAGGGACAAAATAATAGAATCTTTCCCTTATGGAATTTAATTACAACTAGAATTCAGAATAACCTCCTAAGGAAGAAAAGATTACAATGCTTTCAGCCTAGAATTCATTTAAATCTTTGCTAGCATGTAACTCATTTAGAATTAGAATTATGAAATAGCTTTTCTTTAGAAAACAAAGGGCTATTCACCACCAAGGGACAAAAGATTACAATGTTTGTCAACATGAATTCATTTAAATCTTTGCCAGCATGGAATTCATTTGAATCTTTGCCAGTATGGAACTCAATTAGAATTAGAATTCAGAAATAGCCTTTACTCGAAAAACAAATGAATAGGCACCATCGAAGGTACAAAATAATACAATCTTTTCCAGCATGGAATTCAATTAGAATTTGAATTTAGAATATACACCAAAGGGACAAATGAATACAATATTTGTTTATATGGAATTCATTTGAATCTTTGCTACCATGGAATTCAATTATAATTAGAATTCATAATTAGCCTGTCGGGAAACCACCTTGGATGATGCCCAGGAGGTGATCTTCCAAACACCCAAGTCTAAAGTGACTTGTATAAAGAAAATAGACAACAACCAATAAAAGCAAGAAAGAAAAGAACACAAGAAATTTGTTGACGAGGTTTGACAATATGCCTACGTCCTCGTGAGCTCCTCCAAGCTCTCTGCACTATCTTATCAATGGAGTTCTTTACAATCAGCAACATCCTTCCAAGAACTCACAGGTTCTTGAAGAACAAAAGAAGAAGAAGAAGAAGAAGAACAAAGTGATAAGAACTAACCTTGGAATTTTCCCAAGAAAATTCCCCTTTCAAGCCCGTGAATCCCCTTTCTATTCTACTCTCTCTTTCTAAACAACCAGCCTCTCTACAGAATCTCTCTTGAGTTTATTGTCTTTTCACTCTCATAATTGATCTCAATTCTAATCACAAGTTA
This sequence comes from Bretschneidera sinensis, assembly GCA_023935145.1. NCBI lineage: Eukaryota > Viridiplantae > Streptophyta > Magnoliopsida > Brassicales > Akaniaceae > Bretschneidera > Bretschneidera sinensis. The sequence continues at coordinate 88,619,067 of CM043702.1, forward strand.
TCACATTATTTTAGATTGAAGCTAGGTGACCCTTTATATAGTGCCCCAGCTTCTTGACTATTCTTGAGAGTCAATCTTCACCCTTAGATCTTGATGACCAATTAACCATGGCCCTCCATCAATCCTAAGTGATGTTGTGCATTTTGGACATGCCCCACGCACCTTCCAAAAGGCTGAACAAAATGGCATTAGTGTGCCTTCAGGCCACGGCCTAGAACAGGGCATGCCGCGGCCTGGAGTAAGGCTGAAACTCCTCTCCTTCTCACCTTTCTAGGTGTCGCAGCCTAGGGGAGTCTGAGTCGTGGCGCACACTTGGCCAGAAGCTTGTCCATGCTAGGCGCCACGACTTGGGAAGAGCTGAGCCACGGCGCACACTGGTGTGCACACTTTTAACATGTTGAACTTCATTCTTCTATCTTTGTTTAATCCTTGGACAAAACTCCAACAATCTCTACCTTTGTCTAAGCGATTAAACCCGAACTTATTATGCAGAGAACTCAGGATCCAAACTCATCTTGAGTCATTATATCAACCGACTCCAATCCTACGTAGTCTAAGGCAATGATTGAACTTACTTAGAGGCAGAACTTTAGTACCTAAATCCACAGGGTTTTCTTCCGTGGCTACCTTGTCCACATGGATGCATCCTTTCGTAACATTTTCCCGAATGAAATGGTACCAAACATCCATGTGCTTTGTCCTCTTATAGAACACTAGAATCTTGCACAAATACAATGCACTTTGGCTATCCGAATACACCACAACCAACTCCTCTAGTACCTTCAACTCTTCCAGCAACCCTTTGCACCACATAGCCTCCTTGATGGCTTGTCGCTATGTACTCAGCCTCTGTTGTTGAGACTGCTACCAGCAGTTGCAACTAAGCCTTTCAACTTACACAACATCTGTTTAAGTTAAAGAAGTAGGAGGTAATCAATCTTTTTTTATCCCGGTCAGCTCCATAGTGCGAATCCGCATAACCTTCAAGATAGATGGACTTACTCCTCTTCTCATAAACCAACCCTACTTCTGGGCTTCCCTTCAAGTACCTCAGCAACCACTTCATCCCAAGCCAATGCTCTTTTTCGAGATTACTCATAAACCTACTAAGGACACTCATTGCATGAGCAATGTCAGGTCTAATGCTTACCATGATGAACATTACAGAACCAACCGCACTAGCGTAGGGGACCTTTTCCATTTCCTTCTACTCCTTATTTGATCTTGGACATTGATCGCTGGAGAACTTGAAATGACCAGCAAGGGGAACCTTCACTGGTTTGCTATCTTCCATAGAGAACTTAGATATCATCTTCTCTATGTAGGAAGTTTGAGAGATCTTCAATATGTTTCTCTCCCTTTCTCGGATGATACACATCCCAAGGATCTTCTGTGCATGGCCAAGATCCTTCATCTCAAACTCCTCACTGAGTTGAGCCTTCAATTTTCTTATCTTCTCCATACTGCTCCCAACTAGCAACATATCATCAACATAGATCAGGATGATCACCACTTCCTCCACCTTGTGCCCCTGATTATACAAGCACGAATCATAGTAGCTCCTCATGAAACCCAGGCTGGTTACAAAGGAATCGAACCTCTTATTCCATTGCCGAGGTGATTGCTTCAAGCCATATAGAGATTTCTTCAATTGGCACACCAAATCTCCCTACTTTCCTTCCTCATAGCCTTCGGGTTAGCTCATCTAAATGGTCTCATCAAGCTCTACATGTAAGAACGATGTCTTCATATCTATTTGCTCGATTTCACAATTGAATTGGACCACCAATGCTAACACTATCCTAATCGTCTTGTATTTCAAAACTGGTGAGAATATTTCGGTGAAGTCTGTGGCTTCTCTTTATGTGAACCCCTTCGCCACCAGACTAGCTTTATACCAGACTTCATCCCCTGGAGTGTTCCCTTCTTTGATCTTGTAGATCCATCTACAATCCACAACTCTCTGTTTTTCTAGTTTGGGCACTAATTCCCAAGAGTTGTTCTTCCTCAAAGAATCCATTTCTTCCTCCATAGCTAGCTACCACTTTAACGAATCCTTACATTACATGGCTTCCATGTAAGTTTCTGGTTCAACCGTCCCTCCTTCTATCCAAGGAGTTGCTACATTAGAATCCACAAACCCATATCTCCAAAGTGGTCTAACCACCCTCCTTTTTCGGTCCCTTGTGAGCTAGTAGTCATTCAGACTTGCTGCATCATCTTCTTCTAGTTCAACCTCCTCTTGAGTGTCCTGAGCTTAGCCTTCATCAATGGGCTCTACCTGGTCCGAACCCTCTTGCCTTCCTTGCTCTACCTGAACTGAATTCTCCTTGATGCTATGCTTTACAAATTTCGAACTGGTTTGCTCGCTATCCCCTGCAGGGTTAGTTTTCTCCAAGTAGGGAATTAACAATTCATTAAAAATAACATCCCTATTTGTTATGAGTTTCATTCCTTTTGGTTCTAAGGACCACAATCTATACCCCTTAACCCCATCACCATACTCTAGAAACACACATTTTCTAAACCTTGGGTTAAGTTTATCATCCTTTTGATGTGCATATGCAGCACACCCAAAAGTCCTTAGGTTGCTCAACTCAGGAGGTTTTCCACTCCACATCTCCATGGGAGTCTGAAGGTCTAAAGCCCTAGAGGGTGATCTATTAATCAAGTACGCAGCTGTAGACACAGCTTCTCCCAAAAAATATTTTGGTAAACCAGACCCAATTAACATGCACCTAACCTTTTCCATAAGGGTTCTATTCATCCTCTCAGCAACTCCATTTTGCTTAGGGGTTTTCACAACTGTTCTATGTCTTAGAATGCCATTTAATTCATAGAATTTATCAAAATCCTTATTAAAAAATTCTAAGCCATTATCGGTTCTTAACACCTTAACTACCCTGCCCGTTTGAGTCTCTAGCAACTTTTTCCACACCACAAATTTATTCAAAGCATCCGATTTATTTTTAAGTAAATAAACTCAAACCACTCTTGAATAATCATCAATTAAAGAAAGAAAGTAACGATTACCTCCCTGTGTTGGTGTCCTTGCTGGTCCCCAAAGATCCACATGGATGTAGTCAAGAATCCCCTTAGACTTGTGCACTCCGGTGTTGAAGCTGAACCGATGTTGCTTCCCAAGAATGCAACTCTCACAGAAATCCAATTTCTCTACTTTGTCACCACCAAGTAGACCATCCTTGCTGAGAACTTGCAGCCCCTTTTCTCTCATATGTCCCAAGCGATTGTGCCAAAGTGCTACCTTATCCATCTCAGCCATCAAGCATGCTGCTTGATCCTTGATTTTTGTCTCACCGATCATCTCATAAAGTCCATCTTTGATTGCTTCTTTGATCACTATCAAAGAACCCTTAGTTACCTTGATCTTTCCTCCCTCAACTTTGATGTATACCCCATGGAATCCAGCTGCCCCAATGAGATCAAATTCCTTCTTAAATCCGAGAGATTCCTTACATTTCGCAGCAGTCTTGTGACTCCATCAAACATCCTCAACTGGATGTCTCCTATCCCCCTCACTTGGCAAGAATTGTCATTCCCCAAGAAAATCCTTCCATCATTGGTCTCCTTGAAATTCTTGAACCATTCCTTGTGAGGGCACATGTGATAAGTGCACCTAGAATCCAGAATCCATTTCTCGTTGTCTTGCCTCCTGCTCACATTTGAGCACACAACAAGAACATCATCTTGCTGTTCTCCTTTGGCAACCGAAGCCTCTCTATTGTTGGTATGGCTTCTCCCTCTCTCATCCCACAACCTCTTCTTGCAATCTTTCTTGAAGTGACCCTCCATGTTGCAGTAGAAGCATCGCCTTCCTCCAAACTTCGGTTTAGAATGCGATCTCCTATGGCTCTACCCTCTACCTCTTGATTTCTCCCAGTTGTTTCCATGAATGCTACTGCCATTCCGAGTTACTAGCTTTCCTTTTATGAACAGCCCTTCCCCACTTGATGCCTCCTTACTCTTGGCTTTGAAATCATGAGCCCTTATAGCATTGACCGTAATTTCTTTGGTTAGTGTATCTCTTCAATATTCAATTGCATTAACTAAGCTATCAAAACAATCAGGAAGAGAATTTAATAACATAACAGCCAATTGTTCATCTGGGAATTTAATACTACAACTAGCCAAATCTTGAACTAGTTTATTAAAAACATCAAGATTATCTTGTAACTCTTTATTAGGATCCATTTTAAAAGCAAAGATTCTTTTAAGAAGATAAATCTTGTTAGAGAGAGTTTTGGTAAGAAACAACTCATCTAGTTTCTTCCATATGACAACAGGATCTTCCGAGTCTCTGCACTCCCTTATGACACTATCCGGCATATGCAAGAAAATGGTGTTGTATGCCATCTTCTTCATCTCAATCTGTTGGTCCTCCATGATACTTGCTGGAAAAGCATCATCTTCTCCAATAGCCAAGTCCACCTTCTGTTGCATAAGAATGGCCTTGATCTTTTGCTTCCACAGGGAAATGTCTCCCTTTCCATCAAACTTCTCAACAAAAAAATTTGAACCCATCTTGCGGAGATGATCCCAGATTTGTGCAGCACCCACAAATGCTTTCCAACTTCTTATAAACCTCAAGAACATAATCGAAGATTGATCTCAATACCGTTCTTGAATCATCCTTAAGAACACGATATGATTTTGATCTTTACTCTGTTCTTGAATCACCTAAGAAGTTTGTTCTTTGATTCTTAGAGTCTTGCACTGATACCTTCTGTTCTTGCTCTGATACCCAGCTGTGCAAGCTTTGATACCACTATTGGGAAACCACCTTGGATGATGCCCAGGAGGTGATCTTCCAAACACCCAAGTCTAGAATGACTTGTATAAAGAAAATAGACAGCAACCAATCAAAGCATGAAAGAAAAGAACACAAGAAATTTGTAGACGAGGTTCGGCAATATGCCTACGTCCCCGTGAGCTTCTCTGAGCTCTCTGCACTATCTTATAAATGGAGTTCTTTACAATCAGCAACACCCTTCCAAGAACACATAGGTTCTTGAAGAACAAAAGAAGAAGAAGAAGAAGAAAGTGATAAGAACTAACACTAGAATTTTCCCAAGAAAATTCCCCTTACAAGCCCTTGAATCCCCTTTCTATTCTACTCTCTCTTTCTAAACAACCAGCCTCTCTACAGAATCTCTCTTGAGTTTAGTGTCTTTGCACTCTCACAATTGATCTCAATTCTAATCACAAGTTATCACATTATTTTAGATTGAAGCTAGGTGACCCTTTATATAGTGCACCAACTTCTTGACCATTCTTGAGAGTCAATCTCCACCCTTAGATCTTGATGACCAATTAACCATGGCCCTCGATCAATCCTAAGTGATGTTGTGCATTTTAGATATGCCCTACGCACCTTTCAAAAGGCTGAACAAAATAGTATTAGTGTGCCTTCAGGCCGCGGCCTAGAACAGGCATGTCGCGGCCTAGAACAGGGCTTGTCACGGCCTGGAGTAGGGCTGAAACTCCTCTCCTTTCACCTTTCTAGGCACCACAGCCTGGGGGAGTCTGAGCCACAGCACACACTGGGTGCCGCGACCTGGGAAGAGCTAAGTCGCGGCGCATATTGGTGTGCACACTTTTAACATGCTGAACTTCATTCATCCATCTTTGTTTAATCCTTAGACAAAACTCCAACATAGCCTTTCTTCATAAAACAAAGTGACAGGTGCCACCGAAGGGATAAAATAATACAATCTTTCACAACACAGAATTCAATTTGAATTAGAATTCAGAATAACCATCGAAGAGATAAAAGAATGCAATGTTTGTCAACATGGAATTAATTTAAATCTTTCCCAGCATTGAATTCTATTAGAATCAGAATTCCAAATAAGTATTTCTTTAGAAAACAACTAGACAGGCACCACTGAAAGGATAAAAATATACAACATTTCCGATAATGAATTTAACTGCAAGAAGAATTCAGAATAAGGAAACAAAGGGACTGGCACCACCAAATGTTCAAAAAACTATAATGTTGCCAAGAAACAATACATTACAAATAGAATTCAGAATCAGTCTTTCCTTCAAAAAAACCAACTGAAAGGCACCACTTCAGGATCAAAATAATACAATCTTTTATGGAATTCTATTAGAATTAGAATTCAGAATAAGACTTTCTACATAAAACAAACATACAAGCACCACTGAAGGGACAAAAAATATAATACTTCTCATAATGAATTCAACTGCAATTAGAATTCAAAATAACCATCGAAACTCCTCTCTTTCTTAGAATAGAGGAATGGGGTGGTCTTGATGTTCGTCTCAAGAAGATGCTCGTTCTTGAACGATTTACAATTCCAAAACAATTCTTCGCTTTATTTGTTGTTATTATGATCAGAGATTACTTGTTTTTTTTATCATTTTTCTCTTTATAAAATAAAATTCAGACTCTAGGGAAGTAGTATTAGGGTTTAACTCTAGTATTTGGTGTTTCTCTCACTAAAACTCAAGTTTAGGGCACTTTCTCTCACTAATTCTCTCAAAATCCAAAAATCAATTGTGTGCTTAGCGAAAAAGTCAAAAGATCCCTTCAAGAATGTTATAAGGAAGTATTTATAATGTATAAAAGGTCCTATTAAGGCCAAAAATTAGATCTAACTAACTTAGAGGCAAAGAAACCTCCATTGAGGCAATTTCCAAAATTGAATTCCCACTTTGAAGAGGAAAATTTCTAAATTTTGAACCTTAACTTCAAACGAGCCATTCTCACTCATCTGAATGAGTTAGATGTACTAATTTTACTTCCTGGAAATATTAGGGAGTCTTCTTTCAAGCCCAGTTGAACTAATATCAAATTTCGTTACCTTTTTTAAATGAGAATTGTAGCACTAAAACTGGCCAGTATAAGTTCTCACTATTACCTGATTGTATGGAGGCCTAAAAAAATTTCATTGGAAAGCCCATTCAAATTTCTATTGATCTGGAGAAAGACAAGTTTCTAGGCTTTGTAAGTAAAAAGCTATTAAGCTCGAAAGATAGACACACAAAACAAGATATTTTGGCATTCTTACTTCCCTTCCTTTAATTCCTTTCTTGATTTTCTTTTAAATTACCTCTTAATTATAGTAAACATCCAAATCCAAGAATATCATACCTCAATCACCCACTCGAACAACCGCCTTTGTTCTTTTCATTGAGGTTCGAGAAGAAATCAATTGTTGATTGCAAAATGGTGCAAAATTGGGCGTCTACAATGATGTACAATTGAGCGTCAATCCTCGCTAAGTTCAAGTGTTTACCAGAGAATAGGTGAATTCTTGAGCCACGAAAGATGACTTTTCCAAAAGACTCGTTTTCACTATTTTGATAAGTTGACTTTCAAGTTTATTAACTTTTTATCTAGGACACTTGAGAATTTACCATTCTTTAAATTAGTATATATTTTAATTATAATTTCAATGATATATTATGGGCCTTGATTCTATATGAGATGAGTGAAAACTTTTTTTTTTTTGGCCAAAATAGCTCTTATATTGACCAATTTTAATGTTTTGGATCCCATTTAAAATCCATAATGAAATTGAACCTCAAACCAATTCAAGTTGAAAGAGGACTCTCTAAGATTCCCAGAAAGTCTAATAATATCCCTAAACTCATCTGGATGAGTGGGAATGGCCCATTTGAGTCAAGGTCCAGAATTTTTTTTTTCTTAATTAGTGTGAGAATTCAATTTAGAAAGTTACTAAGCACTTGCCTATTCTCTCTAGGATGAACAGAGCCTATTCATAAGCCTAATAGAACCTATTAAGTTATATAAATATTCTACTTAAAAGCCATAGAAGCACCCATCTTAGCTCTTTTGAAATTACACAAAAGCCCTAGAGAATTAACAACCAAATTTCAAATTTTTGCTTCCTTCTATACCAAAACACAAACCCTCATCTAACATAAAAAAAAAAAAAGTATCCCCCACTCAATACCCAACCAAGATCCTTCATGAAAATGGTCTTATTTTCGTGTTTCATCAATCCTTTGACGACAGTAAGCAACAAACAACGCCCGGTTTGTTCGCCGATCAAATGCAATGCAACGACATTTTTTTAAGAGTTCTAAGGAGATAACCACCAAATTTCAAGGAAGGGGAAAAGTATTTTACTTTGTAATTTCATACAAACTTACGTAAGGAAGATTCAAGGAAGAAATTTTTTTATCTTCGTTAGAGTTCTACATGCAATCAAGGTATAAATTCAATTAAACTTCCTAGTATATTTCTACTTGGTTCTTTGCTATCTAGTTTGATTTAAGTTGCTTATGGATTGTTTAGATTCACATTTAACCTTGTTTTTATGATTTAAAATAATTCATATGTGATTATTCAAACTTTTTTGGGTGTTCTTTCAATCATATTTTATTGAATTGAGTGTTGGAATGAAAAATCTGAGCAAAAAAACTAATCTTTTAAGCTGAACTTGGTAGCCACTTGAAGTGCTAGGCAGCCACTTTGATGTAGTGGCCAGGGTATTCCTTCACTTCAAAGTGGTGGGCAAAAATTTCTTTTCTTTTTTATGTTTTCTTTGTTTTCAATTTATTTTTTTATTTGTAAACATGTTTTCATGATTTTTAACATGATTTTGTGATTCATATAACATCAAGAAACTATATGATTGTATGATTTAGCGTTCATCATCCATTAAACTTATTCCTTGATTTAATCTAAGTCTATGCTTGAATATTCCTTGATTTAGGGTTCATCATCCATTAAACTATATCTTTGCTTGGATCAATTCTCAAATAATTGTTATCTTGTTTTTAGGTTTAATATGATGATTTAAATATGTTAAAGTCTTTGTCTTTTAGTTTTCCTTCATGTTTGCTTATTTAGATTTAGAGTTTGTTGATTAAATTTGAGATATCCATGGCTTGTTTGGTGTTTTATATGTACTATGTACTCTCCATGATGTTATCTTTGATCTCATGTTTCAAGTAACATGAAATATTTACATTATCCAAAAACAAGTAACATGAAGTAGTTGTTGTTTTGATTGAGAACACATGGAGAAGTTTATTTTTTTTGTAATAATGCTATAATTTGATCATGTATGCTTGCATATGGGATTTACATTTGATTTGATTTGGATAAATTTATGCGATTGGATAATTTTGCATGCTTTCTTGATTGGTTTAGTTACTATTTCTATTTATTTTACTGATCATTGATGGATGAATGGAGTTATTTTATCTCTTTTATATTTGTCATGGATGGATGGTTTAATTTCATGCACTCGTGGATGGTTTACTTTATTTATTGCTTTTTGTTTAATTTTACGCACTTTTCTTTGGGTTTGTAACGCCGCAGTTAGGCGATTTTTATTTACTTTCCATCATTGTTTTCTTAGATTGATGTAATTTTAGAAAGAATTTTGGCCGCTATTTCCCTTCTAATCGCAATTTATTGCTTTCTTAGACCTAATGTAATTTTAGAAAAGAATGATTTGGCCACAATTTCCCTTGTTATCGCATTTACTTTCTTTCCCTTTAACTACTATGAATGACTTATTTTTGCTATTGTATAAACATATTTTGAGTGTGTTCCCATATTAATTGCTTGCTTGCTTATAACTAAATTAAGAAAAACAACTAATTAATGATTAATAAATATAAAAAGAATCTATTTGAAATGCAAGAGTTAGGGCTAAATCTCTCAAAGCCTAAGAGTTGGTAAGACACTCACTTGTGACCTCATACTTAATCTCCGGACCCACAAATCTCGATTCTAAATTGATTAGTGGCTATAGGTTTCTTGTTACTTGTTAAATCCTTAATGTAACTATCCACCAACGGCCTTGTGTAGGTACCACATTCCTTGGACCCTTTAGGATAATTCAATGAGGAAAAGCTATCTCTTTGGATTATCCCTTCTCTTCTATTTGTCACTTATGATATGTTCATATCACGGTTTTGAGTGGTGACCATGAGTGACCATCTCATATCCCACAATCCCTTTTTATTTATTTATTAATTTTTATATGAAGTAGGAGTGGAGTGGATTATACAAGTACAATTTAATTTCACATCCATTTAACATTCAATTATGATGGAGTTCAAGCTCATAGAATGAAAATAGAACTTCCACTTAGTTTTATTGAAACATACAAAATTATTACATTAAATAGGCTAAGCCCAAAGTTACAACTCATCACAGTCAAGCCTAATTTAAAACCCCAAACGCCAAGTAACAACATGGATCATGAAACACACAGTCATGTAACAAGTAACAGGCTTAACATCGTAATGGCTCAAATAAATAATGGGCTCGAAAGCCCACCAAAAGCTGCATATCAAAACTCAACAAACTATACCTTAAAGCATATGATTCAATCAAGCAGGTTTTCTTTTTTGAAATGGTGTGTTGGGCCTGAACTAAAGGCCCATTTTGATATTGCAAGATTTTTTGAAGAAAGCTTCTCTCTTTCAAAGATAAATTGATTTTGATAAAAGGAAAATCAACACTAACCACCAGCAAATACAAGGCATCATAATAAGCTAAAAGGAAACTGGTAGACAACATAGAGAAGTACCTAAACTTGCCATAGTAAACAAGGGTTTAAACCCAAAACTTGGGGATTAAACAGTAGCATCATACCAGACATATGAAAATATTTTAGTAAGCCAACTTTCGATTCTCTTAGATACAACGAGTGTATTAAGAAGAATCCTATTTCTTGGAAAACTTAGCTTTGATTTTATTTTTAAAAAAATAAATGACCAAGCAAAACAACCAGATGCATATTCATTCAACTAAGAAAGGGAAAGGATTAGTCCAAAACCTCACCCATAGCAATGAGTTTCCAGAGATGAGATAAAAGGAAAATAGAGAGGAAAACTTTTTTTTAACCTGCTTTTGCCGAAATGAAGGGTTTAAGAAATTAAAATGAAGGCTGGAAGATCACAACCTCTCCCAAGGCTGCATGTAAGCCTTCTGTTCGCCACAATCAAGTCATAACAAGGTAGGAAACAATAGATAATCAATGATAATGACTACAGAAGGTAATGAAACACCAAATAGATTAAATACTCCAAATCGCCAAATAGACATTATTTAATTGATGTAGGGGAAACTTCCCTCTCCAATAACATTATGGCATGTGTCAATCTCCAAAGGTAAAATAATAATTTCATAACTCTGATAGAATAACCAATCTTTTGCCAACACTTGGCAAATGACATAACAGTAACTTCACACCAGATGGCTTAATACCACTCCGCCACTCTAGCCTATAGATAAACTATTGTGGCTTGTAGATAACTCCAAAAGAATATTATTCCTATCACAACACTAAAGTTAATCTCCTAATTGGACTTTGTTCTGGCACACTATAAAAAGGGGCTCTCAACCATCAAAAGGTACATACGCTTTTTTACACACAACTCTCAGCTCATATAACTCTCATTCTTCACCAAAAAGCCATATCTAATTTCGGCATCAGAGAGTCCCCCGGAAGCAGACAACCTCCGGTCCTCCAGTAACTTTTAGGTTTTCCTTGTTTTGGGTGCGCAGGTATTACTTCTCGATCGATCAGTTCGTCAACAGATTTTTGGCATCAACAGATTGATGTTAAAATGATGGGCTTCTTTTATTAAAGGCCTAAGAGCTTACATGTTACCATGCCGCCTAAGAGTACTATTGGAATCAGTTTTGTCGCCAAACAAGCATCCAGTTGCCATCAACCGGTTAACCCACACCTTTCTGCCATCTCTGAACATGTCGGATCCGAGCGTGATAATGAGCCATCCAATGGGCGAACTGGGCATGATCCTCAACATGATCCAATAGAACCTAGGTCCCTGGAAAATCAAGAAGATATGTCTGCCTTGCATCTTGTTATCCTTCAAATCCATGAGCAATTCTAGGAGCTTACCCATCTTGTCACTAACCTCACTGCTGAGGAAAGGGGAAAAACTATCATCCTACACCATCACCCCTCTTGCAGCGAAGCTACTGACAGAGGACATAGCCTGACCGTAGCAAGTCCACTAGTAACCACTCCACGACCAAATCATCCTCGTATGTCAAGATAAAGTCTCGAAATAAGTCCAGGGTTAGAACCCAAGACTTCTAAACATCAAGAAGCCACACCGACCTGGACAAGAGATTAGAGAACATAAACCAGAGGATAAACGAATCCTTCAAGGAAAGAATACCAACGTCATAGAAGAACTTAGTTCAAAAGATCCATCCTTTACTTAGGAGATTCTTGAAGCTCCTCTCCCTCAGTATTTCTAAATTCGGGTTATAAAGGCATATAATGTTACCACAGAACTAGTAGATCACCTTCAACACTACAAGAACACCATGATGCTGCACCACCACCCTAATGTCGTTATGTGCAAAGCTTTTTCTTTAACCTTAGAAAAGACGACTAGCACTTGGTACAGCCACCTCAAGCCCAGTAGTATCGACTCCTTCGAAAAGCTAAGTCATGACTTTGCAGCACACTTCCTAAATAGTAAGGGGCCTCCCAAAGCCTCTTCAGTATTATCTAGCGCAAAAGAGAAAAGCTTCAAGAATATATCTCTTAGTTCAATGCAACTGCATAGGAAATTCCAGATCTTGACCCAACGTTCCAAACTTTGCCCTTCCAGAATGGGCTCAAGTCAGGGACTTTTAGCTTCAAATTAACCAAGCACTATCCTAGAGACATGAATAACAACCTCGCATGGGCCGAAGAATATATAATTGCCGATGATGATCAAGTATTTAGAATAGAGAGAGAGGGCGCAATAGAAAAGAGAAAGAGGGACACTAGCAAATCAAAAGATGGCTCCACCAAGAAACCTCATCTAAAAGGAAGAGTAAGAACTACCCTTAACTTTGAGAGCTTCACCCCACTTAATGCCTCTAGGAAAAACATATTTCTTCATGTCCAAGACCGATATCTCCTTCGTTGGCCTCTGAAATCACTCTATCCAAGTAGAAATCAAACTAAGTGGTGCCGCTTCCATAGACATCATGGCAGCGACACCGAGGAGTATCATGCCCTAAGACAGCAGGTCGAATCCCTCATCTAGAGTGGGTACTTGAAAGAAAACACCAGACCTTACCAGTTTCAAGACTATGAAAGTTGCCCCAGACGTCTATATTTGCAGACTATAGAAATTTCACATTGAAACCGCTAGAACCTTAAGAGAAGCCCTAGGCTGAGTCCTAAAAGACCGAGCTAAGGAGAGGGACATCCCCAGAGTGATCAGGAGCACATCATTGCAGTTACTAGAACTATCAAAACTATTTTTGGGGGGCTAACCACAAGAGGATAATTCACCCAAAGAAGGAAAGCTTATGGCTAGTCAGTAGACCTCATAAATGGGTTAAGACAGACCAGGTAATATCCTTCACAGATGAAGACCTGGAAGGGATACAGATGCTGCATGATGATGCCATGGTCATCTCCCTCTTCTTCACCAACTATAATGTCGAATAGGTCCTAGTAGATAATAGAAGTTCAGCTGACATCCTTTTTTACGATGCCTTCTAATAGGTGAAGTTAAGGGATTATCAGCTCAAACTAGTGGCATCTCCTCTATATGGTTTCTCGAGGACACCAATCTTTTCCAAAGGAAGCATAGTTCTCTCAGTCATCGCAAGAACACCACCACAAATCACCACTGTAAAAACCATGTTTCTAGTGGTAAAACACCCATCTTCATACAATGTGATCCTTGGAAGACCAACCCTTAATGAAATGAGGGCAGTGGTTTCCATATATCATCTGAAGATGAAGTTCCTAACCGAGGAGGGTGTAGTAGAAGTCTGAGGCAAACAATAAGCCTCTCGATCCTGTTATTTAAAATTCATCAAAGGAGAGAAAAAAGCTAAAGCCTTGCCTTTGAAAATTGAGGATCTGAGAGATGAACTTAAAACTCTGCGAGGTCAGTTAAAGGAAGAACTCATCGCCATCCCTTTAAATAAGGGAGATTCGAGGATCGTACAGATCAGGTTCGACCTCTCTAATGACCTCAAGTCATCTCTGATCTTTTTCTTTCAAAGAAATCAGGATCTTTAACCTAGTCGATCTTCAACATACCCGTGATTGATCCCAAGTTTATTGTCCATTGATTAAACGTTGACCCAAATCATAGGCTAATAGTCCAACAAAAGAGTTCATTTGCTCTGGAATGGTTAAGCACCATAAAGAAAGAGGTAGACGAGCTTCTAAAAGCTGCTTCAATTAAAAAATCAAATACCCAGAGTGGATCACCAATGTGATAACGGTAAAGAAGATTAATGGTAAGTAGAGGATCTACATCGATTTTATAGATCTAAATAAAGCCTGTCCAAAAGATAGTTTATCTTTTCCTCGGATAGACCAACTGGTTTACGCCACCTCCGAGCATGAGTTGCTGAGTTTTATAGATGTATACTCAAGATATAATCAAATCTTGATGTATGAGCCTGATCGGCCCAAAACCGCCTTCATCACTGATCGAGGCCTGTACTGCTATAAGGTGATGCCCTTTGGACTCAAGAATGCAGGGGTCACTTATCAAAGGTTGGCCAACAAGATCTTTAGGGAAGAGATTGGGAAGAATATGGAGGTCTACATGGATGATATATTGGTTAAAAGCATCTGCGCTAAGGATCACGAGTCTGACCTAGAGAAAGCTTTTGGAATACATCACCATCACCAAATGAGGCTGAACCCAGTCAAATGTGCCTTTGGAGTCACTACTGGAAACTTTCTAGGTTTTATGGTAACATAACGGAGGATAAAGTCTAATCTCGAGAAGATAAAGGAGATTATAGACATGACCCATCCTCGAAGCATTAAAGAAGTACAGAGGTTGATCGGGCGAATAGCGGCACTCAGCCGTTTTATGTCAAAGTATGCTGAAATGTGCATATCTTTCTTTAAAGCCACAAAAAAAAAAAAAAAAAAAAAAAAACTAATGATTTCACCTAGAATTATAACTGTCAAAAAGTGTTCGAAGAACTGAAAGAATACATGAGTTCACCACCACTTATGATTAAATCCATCAAATGGGAAGAACTCTTCCTCTATATATTAGTAGGCCAGGACGTAGTCGTTTCTGAATTAATTCGAGAAGATGTTAGGATTCAAAAACCCATCTACCACATCAGTCAAGTCTTACACGATGCCGAGATACGGTATCTCCTAATAAAAAAAAAGTAGAATATGTCCTCCTAATCACAGCACAAAAACTCCAGTCGTACTTTTAAGCTCACACATTTGTCCTTCTCATTTATCAGTCTATGCAGCAGGTCCTCTACAAGCCGAACATGTCCGAAAGGTTGTTCAAATGGTCCATCGAACTTAGAGAATTTGAAATCCAGTATAAACCTTGGATGTCCATCAAAG
Source organism: Bretschneidera sinensis (assembly GCA_023935145.1). NCBI lineage: Eukaryota > Viridiplantae > Streptophyta > Magnoliopsida > Brassicales > Akaniaceae > Bretschneidera > Bretschneidera sinensis. The sequence goes on from CM043702.1 coordinate 88,634,426, forward strand.
TATAAGCCCTAGCAGATTTTATAGTAGAAACAACTTTCCCCAATGTCCTAGCTGAAGTACAAGCACCCAAGGAAGCTAAGCAAATGCCAAGCTGGACATTGTATTTGGATGGGTCCTCCAACGACACCAGCAGCGGAGCTGGTCTCATCCTTAGTAGCCTTGAAGGGTTCACAGTCGAGTACGCCTTTAGATTCACATTCAATGTCTCGAATAACGAGGCTGAGTATGAGGCATTACTTGCCAGAATGAAGCTCACCAAAGCATTAACCACTAAAGCTTTAGAATCCTACAATGACTCACAACTGGTGGTAAACTAGATGACCAATGAATATAAGGCCAGCGGTTTAAAGATCACGAGGTATCTTGAAAAAGTTTGTGAGCTCATAGCAACCTTTAAAAGGTTCCAGATAACCCAAGTATTGCGGACAGAAAATGCAAAGGCAGATGCCTTGGCTCGACTTGCTTCCTCTAAGCACACTAATTTTTCTCAAGTAGTCTTCCTTGAAACTCTCCCTATTCCAAGTATTGATGAAGTACCAATTCTACCAGTCACCAAGGAGCAAACTTGGATGGATCCAATTATCAAGTACTTAAAAGATGGCATACTCCCTGATAAGAAAGGTGAGTCTTAGAAGCTTATCTCTCGCGCCTCGTGATATGCTATCATTAATGGACAACTATACAAAAAATGTCTCACCACTCCTTATCTCAAATGCTTAGGGACCACTGATGCAGACTACGCTCTTAGAGATGTTCACCAGGGGATATGTGGTAATCACCTTGGAGGCCGATCATTAGTTTTCAAAATACATCGCCATGGTTAGTATTGGCCCCAGATGAATCGCGACACAGCTGAGTTGGTCAAGAAGTGTAAGACTTGCTAAGAACATGCCTCTATACCCTAGTGACTGGCCAATCCCTTAACGTTAATTGCCAGTCCTCTTCCCTTCACTATATGGGGAATGGATATCCTTAGTCCTTTTCAGGAAGGGCCAGGGAAAAAGAAGCAGTTGATAGCAGCCATCGATTATTTTACTAAGTGGGCAGAGGTCGAACCTCTCGCCAGCATCTCTGACTACCAGACTCAATGGTTCATCCGAAAATCAATTGTTTGTAGATTTGGCATACTTAGGATATTAGTCACCGACAATGGTACGCAGTTTGACAGTACCCAGTTTAAGTCTTTCTGCCAAGACATCCAATTCGAACAAAATTTTTCCACGGTAGGCTACCCCCGAGCCAATGGGCAAGTTGAGGTAACCAACAGAACCCTCCTATAGGCTATCAGGAAAAGGCTTGACAATGCCAACCAACAATGGATCAACCACCTCCTGATTTCCTCTAGGCCTATCAAACCACTATTAGAAATCCCACTAGAGAGACTCCATTTTTCTTGGCTTATGGATCTGAAGCTGTCATTCCCCTTGAAATAGGAACATCGTCATTACGAGTATAAAGCTTCAACGAAGCCGATAATGAAGAGGCTCTCAAGATGAAAGCTAATTTGATTGATGAAGCCAAGGACAGATCTCGAAACGAACTTGCCTCCTACCACCAGAGGGTATCAAGGTATTACAACTTCTGAGTCTGACAAAGAACCTTTAAATTGCATGACTTAGTTATGAGAAAGAACAAAGTATCTCAACCCCAGACAATGAGAAAACTCTTACCAAATTGGGAAGGTCCTTATCGTATTAAGAGAGTTTTCCGAGCTAACACGTTCAAGGTTGGAACACCGGAAACCTCCACAAATTCTACCAGTAGAACTCATTTGAAGTTCATTCTAGTTTTTGCCAAGTTTTGTTTCCCCAATTTCCAGTTATTTATATAATCTCCATATATTCTCAATAAAAGGACAATCTATCTTTTTCGCCAATTTTGTCTCCAAACTTTCTTCTATACTAAGGAAAAGGCCCAGAGCTTTTCCCCTTTGGACTCTCCTATTTTGATCACCCAAGTATGATAACATTGAACAAACTAAATGGAAAACAAAAGGAAACCTTCACTAAACTTAGAAATTTTACAAGGTACTAATGGCCAAGAGTACAAAAAGAAGAGGATAAGTAAAAATTCTAATTTATCCACCTATTCATTTTCCTCTCTAGTAATGTGAGCTTGGCCCTCATCCTCAACTCTAGCACTCTCATCGTTAGAGGGAATCTCCACCATGGAGAAGTTTTACTAGGGGTAGGCCTCCGAAGCCTACTGCTTGGCTTCCTCGAAGCCTTAAAGGTAAAAATCCCTTGTTGCGACCTCTACAACAGATTTAAACTCTTTGGATTCTTTGAAGTATGCCAGAGCCTTCTCAGCAGCATCTTTCTCGACTTGGAGCCTCTCCACGTCATTTTGAGCTACATCTCGCTCCGCCCAAGTCTCTTTCAAGTCCTCTATCAGCAGGGCCTTCCCTTTCTCTAAGTTTCCAGCCTTTACCATATGCTTTGCGAGGGATTCCCAAAAAGTCCAGATGAAATTGTGGCAATCCCCCAATTTTTTATCGAGGTAGAGGTAGCGTCGGGAGAGGATGCCCGAGGCTATGGTTAGCTGTAAAATGAAACAAGTTAGAACTCCTTGGTTATAAGAAAAATTACTATAAAAATTTCAGAGTTCGAAATTTACCTGGGATGCCAAGCTCTTGACCATCGCTACCAGGCCCTCTATAAGCTCCTGGGTCAGCCTGGCCATGTCCTTTAGGAGAATTCCCCATATCAAGTGCTCCCGAGTGACATTGGTGCTCCCAAAGCATGATTCAATGACCTTGGCATACCAGTTAGGTCTCAAGACTTCTAGTGGAGGGGCTTGAACAGGTGCAGCAACCCTCACAGGAAGAGAGGAATGAGTAATAGCAGCATCATCATCTACTATAATGGGAACAGGTGGAGGAGTTCGGTTGTGGGAACCATCGGTATTGGCCTTCTTTCTAAAGGACTGATTGGTCCCAACTCAAGACTCTTCATCGAGCTTTCTCTTTTGTGCCTGCTTCACTGCTCTCCGAGCGACCTTCAGCGCATCCATCGCTATAAAAAGAATCAAGATATAAGTACAAGCAAAAAGAAAGAAAAAAAAGTACAAGGGAAAAAGCTCGGACCTATCTCCTTGTCTAGACCCTCAAGGCAGAGTCTGAGCCTGGCCAACTCAGAATTTTGATATAGAAGTTCAACATCTATTTGCTCGCCAATCATCTTATCTATAGTCTCCATCTCTCTTCTCATAAGGTTCGACTTCTTATTAGGCCTAACCATATCCAAACCCCACTTCGAAGGAAAATCAAAACCCCTATCACTCCAAATAAAGAAAAAAATTCTCTTCCATTACTTGATATTGGATGGCGTCTTCTCCAACAACCCCTTCTTTGTCTTAGAACTCAACACCACCTAGCCATTCTCTTTGTGCTTACTAATCTAAAAGAGGTTCTTAAAAACACTCGTGTTCATCACTCCCTTTACTTTTATACTGACATATATAAATGCCATTAATAAGTGTATGGAGTTAGGCATAAACTGGCACAAGGCTACTTCATAATACTTAAGCACGGTACACACAAAACGATGAAAGGGAAATCTAAGCCCAGCCTTCAAGTGGTGCATATGTACATAGAGCTCCCCCTCCCCCTAGCTCTAGCATTCCTAAGTGTTTACTTCTTGGAGATCCTATATATGATTCTAAACTTCTCAATCTCATCCTCTTTCAGTTTATTAGGAGCAGGGTATGCCGCAAACCCTAAGTTGGGCCTCTCATCCTCTCCTATCTCCTCTCGAAGTTCGCATAGGGCATGGTTTCCCTCATAAGAGGTGGAAGATGATTCACCCTCTTGTAAAGAACCAAGGCATGAGATTCCCCTAAGGTGTCATCTACTTTATGCTCCAAACTATGTCTTCTCCTACTATTTTCACTACCATCACTACTTCTATCATCTTCAGTACTCCTACTGTCATCTCTACCACTGTCACTACCACTAACTCTATCGCAATAAATATCAAAATAAGACATGGATGCAAGGAAGATAGGACTCACCAATCAGAAACTTCGAGAATTTTAGCTCCTTTAAGACTCCGAACACCTTACAATTATTGGAACTCCAAGCTCCCTGCAACTCCGAGCACTCCAACAAACTCCGAAGGCTTTCAAATTTTTTGTTGATTACAAATGAATAAGTGAAAATAAAAAGAAGTCTTTTTTCCCTTATATAAGGCTCATTGCATAAAGAATGATGGAGTATGATTACCCCAACTATAATCCTCATTATCGAAGCATCAATTTTCTCCAAATCCAAGAAAGATCTCGTCTTTTCAAAAAATTGAGGACATGCATCGCCATTTTTTCACCCTCATTAAAAACTTGAAGAAGCATTCTAGAAAACTCCTAACCTCGACAATGAGCCATGAAAATTCAAAACAAAGTTGAATCCATGGGTTCTACAATTTGACATTTGGGCCCAATAGTCCAAGCCCAAAAAATAGGCTAAGCTATAGCCCACTACAAGAAAACCCATAGGGATCAGAGAGGCCAAAAGACCTCGAGTGAATTTACTTTGCACCTAAAATTACCAAGTCTATTCTTCTTGGACTTCTCCATCAAATTCTGAGAAGTTTGACTCCATATCTTTCTCCTTAGACTTCTCCATCAAATTCTGAGTAGTTTGACTCCATGTCTTTATCTTCGAACTTCTCTGTCAAACTCCGAGCAGTTTGAATCCATATCTTTCTCCCCGGACCTCTCCATCAAACTCCGAGTAATTTAACTCCATATCTTTCTCCTCTAACTTCTCCATCAAACTCCGAACAGTTTGGCTCTATGTCTCTCTCCTCAGACCTCTCCGTCAAACTCTGAGTAGTTTGATTCCATGTCTTTCTTCTCTGACTTCTCTGTCAAATTCTGAGCAGTTTGACTCCATTTCTTTCTCTTTGGACTTCTCCATCAAACTCCGAGCAATTTGACTCCATATCTTTCTTCTTGGACTTCTCCATCAAACTCTGAGCAGTTTGACCCCATGTTTTTCGCCTCGGAGCTCTCTATTAAACTCTAAGAAGTTTGACCCCATGTCTTTCTCCTCGTACCTCTTCGTCAAATTCTGAGTAGTTTAACTCCATTTCTTTCTCGTCGAACCTCTCTATCAAATTCCGAGCAGTTTGTCTCCATATATTTCTCCTCAAACGTTTCTATGAAACTCCGAGTAGTTTGACTCCATATCTTTTTTCTCGAACTTCTCTAACAAACTCCGAGCAGTTTGACTCTATGCCTTTCTCCTCAAACTTCTCCATTAAACTTTGAGTAGTTTGACTCCGTATCTTTCTTCTCAGACTTCTCCATCAAAATTCTAAGCAGTTTGACTCTATGTCTTTTTTCTCGAACCTCTCCATCAAACTCCAAGTATTTTGAATTCATATCTTTCTCCTCTGACTCATTTGCCAAAATCTGAGTTATTTTGACTGAATGTCAATTCATTGGATTCATTCACCAAAATCTGAGTCATTTTGACTGAATGTCAGTTCCTTGGACTCATTCGTCAAATTTTGAGTCGTTTTGATTGAATGTCATTTCCTCGGACTCATTCGCCAAAATCTGAGTGGTTTTGACTGAATGTCATCTCCTTGGACTCATTCACCAAACTCTGAGTCATTTTAACTGAATGTCATCTCCTCTGACTCATTCACTGAAATTTGAGTCGTTTTGACTGAATTTCGTCTCCTCAGACTCATTTACCAAACTCTAAGTCATTTTGACTGAATGTCATCTCCTTGAACTCATTCACTGAAATTCGAGTCGTTTTGACTGAATGTTAATTCCTCTAACTCATTCGCCAAAATCCTAGTCGTTTTGACTAAATATCATCTCATCGAACTCATTCGCCAAACTCTGAGGGAATACCAGCCTATCAAGTCTCCTTGGAGTCTCCATCTTCACTCAAATGCATTCGAACCTCCATGGGACCTAATTGCCCTAAGCCGGTCTGAATTACATGGTATACTCTATATGACCAACTTCCTCAATTGCATAAATGCACTTAAGGAAATGGGGTGCATCTGATGTAGGAAAAAATTTCATCTCTAATTACATATTGACACGTGTCAATCTCCAAGGGCAGAATAGTAATTTCATAACTTAAAAGAATAACCAATCTCCTACCAGCACATGGAAAAGGACATAATAGTAACTTCACATCATATGGCCTAATACCACTCTACCACTCCAGCATATAGATAAACTCTTATGGCTTGTAGATAACTCCAAAAGAATATTATTCCTATCATAACACTAAAGTTATTCTCCTAATCGGACTCTGCTCCGATACACTATAAAAAGGGGCTTTCAAGCATCAAAATGTATATACACTTTTAGGTTTTTCTTGTTTCGTGTGCGTAGGTATCGCTTCCCGATCGATTAGTTCACCGGCAGATTTTTGGCATCAACATTAATCAATGACAATGATGCACAATTGATGGATTATAGCAGGATACCATCACATTAATTTAAACAGATCAAGCCAAGGTAACGAAATAGTAGAATGTATCAAGACAATGAGTAACAAACAGTTTTCAAGCCAACAAGGTTTCACAAAACCACATAATTCAAACAAATATATCAACACTGTCATATGGAAACAGGGATCGGAAAAGATCACATGCATGGGTAAGGAGGAGCAGTAGAGGTGAGCACGGGTTGGTTTGGTCTAAAAAATCAACCCAGCCCAATTATATCGAGTTGAAAAAATCTCAGCCCAACCCAACCCAACCCATGAACCCATCCAACCTTAATCCAACTCAACCCATTCAAATCGGTTTGGGTCACCAGTTTAGTAGTTTTTCACTTAAAAATTAATGTAAATATATTACGTTAGAAAAAGTATTTAACTACAATTATTCATCATTCATTATATCTAAAATCAAATCTATACAAGAATTAATTAAATCTTGCAAGCCTTCATTTACAAATTAAGTACCTTAAATTACTTCACACAAAGTTCATACAACCTTAATTTAATATAAACCATACAAAAATAAAAATTAGATTTTAAAGGTATTTGATCAATCAAATTCTTCAAAACTTCAACACTAGTATAGACTTGGTCTTAGAATCTCTATAACCAATTTCTATCAACCAAAAACATAAAATGAATAAACAAATCAATTTAACTAGTTTTTAGAAGACATATTGAAAGTCCAAAAGAAATACTTTCATGAAAATAAACGGTCTTCTTCAACTAAAAAACATTAAAAAGAAACATGCTCCTTACATATTTAAATTCTAATTGTCATTTTTTATTTTTTTTATAAGTTTAATTGGCCATTTTGATGGAAACTAACAATTTTTGCTTGAGGGTTTCTAAGAAGAAAAAAGAAAATAAATTAGTATACACACACACACACACACATAATGATTGGATTACTGGTTTGGGTCGTATTGAATTTTTTTAACTCGTGACCCAACCTAATCCACCAAGTTAAAAAAAATTTCAACCCAAACCCAACCCAACTTTTGAAAACCCTAACCTAACCCATTATACCCGTTTGGGTCAGGTCTATGGGTCTACCGATTTTCATACTCACCTTTAAGGAGCAGCAAGAGAGTGGGTATGGACCCAGACAACTTAAAAAATAGAAACCCAAATATGGATGTCATAGGGAGTTCATAGTGACTGAGGGCCCTTACACCCGTAACCAAACAAACAACATAGAACAAGATGAACCAGAAAATGAATCCTTAAATCTACCCTTTAATTGGAACAAAAAACCCCAAACCTCACAGTGAAATAAACCCTAAAAATCTCTAAATGCTTTCTTATTTACCACTAAGTCTTAAAGAGAAACAGAGATGAAAGCCAACTCTTTTTTCTTTTTCTCTGAAATTCTTCTTTGATTTCTTCCCTTTTCCTCAATGTCTCTCCATCGAAAAACTTCATTTTTCAGACCTTTTTCCTATTCTTTGTCCTTGCCAAATGAGAAGGGAGCAATCAATTTATAGGCAGAGTAATGGGTTAAGACAAAGAAACAGAAACTGAGAGAGAGGACATTCGTCACTTTGGACAGCGAGATACAAAATCTTACTACCTGCATGTACGAGGGGATCGATATTCTCGCTGCAGAGGGGGCTGGTATAACCTTCCGAATTGACACCCATTTTTTATGCATTTCAATAGTGTTTTAGTAATTTTCGTCACGTCAAGAAGTTAACGAGTATCTAATTGATTCTCTTGAAAATTACCGTAGTTAGTAAAAAAATACATTATAACGAATCAAAAGTTACTTATGATGGTGTTGATGCCAAAAATGAGTGTTGTTGAGCTGGATGTTTAGCCTGCAGAAGTACCTGTACAGAGAAAGGGAGATTAGCTATTGGGATCGACGGAGGGGATGCCTCCGAGGATGCTCCGATGCTTAAGTTAGCAAAAGCTCAAGGTTGTATGTATTTAAAGCTGAAAAGCTCAGTCCCCCCCTTTGGACCGCTTACCAAATCCTTTTATAGAGTTTCGGAGGCGGTGATATTCGGAGGCGGTAGTGGGTCGGGGCGGCTGTGACAGGATACCCCAACTGGGTTGGGTAATGATGCCTATGAGGCCCAGCTAGGAAGCTGAGAACCGTTCAGTAGGGCTTTTGCCTTGTTGGCTTACTCCAGAGCCGTCTATGCGTAAGATGGTGTTTAGATCTGACGTCCCAACTTGGTTGGGTAATGATGGTTCGGAGGGCGGTGGTGACGTGGAGGCCCAGCTGGGGCCAAGATGCCCCTGAGGGCGGTCATGACCTGGAGGCCCAACTGGAGGCAATGATGCCCTGAAGGGCGGTCATGACCTGGAGATCCAACTGTTTGGGCCGGAATTGTCCGCGTGTCTCTTTGAATTCTGGGATCACGATGATCCACGTGTCCTCCTCCTATTTGAGTGTCATATTTTGGTAGTATCATGGCGGGCGATCGGGTACGGGGTCTCCTGACCTTGGAGATCAGTAGGGCTTAGGTCGAGGGTACTCTGTCGTAGTCCCCCCTTTTTTGTTGTTTTATTGTTTTGGCCCAGCCGTTTTTGTGTTGTCTTTTGGGGCTGTTGGTGCACCCTTTTTGCCTTGGTTTAGGTATTTGGTTTAGTTAATAGGACAAATGTAAGTAAAGTCTTTAATATATATAAAACAAGACTGTTTACATGCGCGCAACGCTATTTATTGATAAAAACGTCGAAGATGTTCCGCATTCCAAGTACGAGGAATGGCATTTCCGTTCAATTCTTCGAGTTCAAACGTGCCAGGACGGCATACTTTTTTGATGCGATACGGCCCTTCCAAAGTAGGGACTAGTTTGCCTGATTCTCGGGGCCTAGATACTGCATTCTTTCGCAAGACGAGGTCATGAAGACAGAAACGTCTTACTTTTACTCTTGAGTTGAAGTACCTGGTGGCTCGCTGCTGGTAAACGGCAAGTCGAATTTGGGCTTTGTCCCGGGCTTCGTCGAAAAGATCGGCGTTCGTGCGAAGGGCTTCCTCATTGCTTCGTTCCTCGAAATTCTGAACTCGTAAGGAAGGTATTCCTATTTCCAAGGGGATGACTGCCTCGGACCCATAAGTCATGAAGAAAGGGGTTTCCCCGGTAGGTGCTCGAGTCGTGGTTCGATATGCCCAAAGTATGTTGGGTAAATGGTCTGCCCACTGCTTCTCTGCTTCGTCTATTCGCCTTTTAATGCCTTGCAAGATCGTTCAGTTGGTAACTTCGGCTTGTCCATTTGCTTGCGGGTATCCAACCGAAGAGAAACGATGGTCAATGTGTAATTCATCGCAAAATGTTTTGAACCGAACACTGTCAAACTGTTTGCCGTTGTCTGTTACTAACACTTGTGGTACTCCAAACCGACACACGATTGATTTCCATACGAAGGCTCGGGTTTGAAAGTCCGTGATGCTGGCCAAGGGTTCGGCTTCTACCCATTTTGTAAAATAATCTATGGCAACTATGAGGTATCTTCGCTGGCCGGTCACTCTGGGAAAGGGCCCGAGAAGGTCCATTCCCCACATAGCGAAAGGAAGTGGACTGACTATTGGTGTCAAAAGGTTCGCTGGTTGTCGTGGCACAGTGGCATACCGTTGACAGCTTTGACATTTGGTCACCAACTCCATGGCTGCTTCCCTCATCTTTGGCCAATATTATCCTTGACGAAGGATTTTGAACGCCAAGGCATGTCCTCCGAGGTGATTTCCACATATACCTTCGTGGACTTCTCGAATGGCGTAATTAGCTTCGGTCGGGTCAAGACACTTTAAGAAGGGCGTTGTCAACCCCCGCTTATACAGGTGATCATCCAGAATTGTGTATCGGGCGGCTCGAGACACAATCTTTCGGGCTTCGCCCTTATCATCGGGAAGAATACCGTCACGTAGATATTCCAGGATAGGACTCATCCATGTTCTCTCACCAACCACGGGTAAGACCATTATTTCGTCGATACTCGGCACGGCTAGGGTTTCGAGGTAAACTGCTCGCCTGGACTCGAGCTGGCAAGACGAAGCAAGCCGGGCCAATGAGTCGGCCTTCGCATTTTCTGCCCGCGGAATCTGGTTTAGAGAAAAGACTTCAAACTGCCCGGCTAATGCCTTTGCTGCTGCTAGGTAGCGAGCGATTTTTTCTCCTCGGGCCTCGAATTCGCCGTTCACTTGGTTCACCACTAGTTGGGAATCGCTATATACATGTAAATTTTGTACAGATATCACCTTGGCTAGTTTCATGCCTGCGAGTAGAGCTTCATACTCGGCTTCATTGTTCGACGCTGGAAACCCGAACCTCAGGGCGTACTCAATGGCGAAGTTATCGGGACCGCTCAGAATGAGCCCTGCTCCGCTTTCAGAGTCGGTAGAGGATCCGTCCACATGAAGGGTCCATCGTAAAGGCAGGTTCGTTCGACTAACATCCTGCGGAGATTCTGCTTCTGTTAAGGGCAAAGTAGTTTCCATGACAAAATCAGCTAGGGCTTGCGCTTTGATAGCTGTCCGAGGCCGATAACGGATGTCGAACTCTCCCAACTCTATGGACCATTTGACTACTCTACCGGCGACATCTGGCTTGTGGAGTATTTGTCGAAGAGGCTGGTTGGTGAGGACCGTGATGGTATGAGATTGAAAATAAGGTCGAAGCTTCCGGGCCGAAATCAACAGAGCATACGCCATCTTTTCCGTTGGAAGATATCTTGTTTCGGCATCATGAAGCACCTTGCTGACATAATACACTAGCTTCTGTGTGCCTCCTTCTTCTCGTATTAAGACGGAGGCCACTACTTCGGGACCAGCTGAAAGATATAAGAAAAGGTTTTCGCCGGCTATTGGTTTGGTAAGCACGGGAGGTGTCCCCAAATACATTTTCAGCGCCCTGAAGGCTTCTTGACAAGCTTCGTCCCATACGAAGTTCTGGGTCCGACGGATGGCTTTAAAAAAGGGAAGGCACTTCTCGGCAGATTTTGACATGAATCGGCTGAGGGCCGCTATTCTTCCAGTAAGGCGCTAGACTTCCCTAACGGTCCGAGGCGGACTCATGTTAAGAACAGCATCAATCTTTTCTGGATTGGCTTCTATACCTCTGTGGGTGACCAGGAAGCCGAGGAATTTTCCCCCGGTGACCCCAAAGGCACACTTTGTGGGGTTCAACTTCATGCGATGATGGCGGAGTATGTCAAAAGCTTCTTGGAGATCTGCCTCGTGGTCTTGTGTTTTGACGCTTTTGACCAGCATGTCGTCCACATATACTTCCATATTCCGACCCATCTGCTCTTTGAATATCTTGTTTACTAGTCTCTGGTAAGTGGCTCCAGCATTTTTCAAACCGAACAGCATGACCCTATAACAATATAGGCCTTGCTCTGTGATAAATACCGTCTTCTCTTGGTCAGGTGGATGCATAAGGATTTGGTTATACCCGGAGTAAGCATCCATGAATGTTAACAGCTCATGGCCGGATGTTGCGTCAACGAGTTGATCAATCCGGGGCAAAGGAAAACTGTCTTTAGGACAGGCTTTATTGAGATCAGAAAAGTCTATACAAATTCGTTTGTTTTTGTTTGCCTTTTTTACCATTACAACATTAGATACCCAGTCCGGATAGCTCACCTCTCGGATGAAGTCAGCCGAACGTAATTTCTCAACTTCTGCCCGAACAACTGCCTGTCGCTCAGAAGCAAACGACCTTTTCTTCTGAATAACCGGTTTGTGGGTCGGGTCAACACTCAAGCGATGTACGATGACGTCCGGGCTGATTCCTGGCATATCTGCAGCAGTCCAGGCGAATAGATCTTGGTTTGCCCGTAGAAGGGCTAATAGAGATTCCTGAAAAGTGCTGGACAGGTTGGAACCAATTTGAACAGTTTTGGTGCTATCTTCGCCAAGGGGGATTGTGAGTACATCTTCTCCGGGCCTACTTCGTTGGTTGCTTGCTTCATCCCTAAGGTCATCCAGTTCGAGTGGTAGGGCTTCCGTCTTTTTACCTTTTATTGCACTGAGATAACAGGATCTGGCGGTTCGTTGATCTCCTTTGATCTCGCCTACTCCGTCTGTCGTGGGGAATTTGATTTTGAGATGATGGGTAGAGACAACCGCTCGGAGTTTATTCAGCGTGGGTCGTCCGAGTATCATATTGTAGGAGGAGGGTTGTCGGACAATTAACAAAGTGGAATGTACGGTTGTTGTTTGAGGTGCCGTTCCCGTAGTTACCGGGAGAGTTATGCTGCCTTCTGTAAAGACCGGTCCCCCTGAGAAGCCATAGAGTGGGGTGGAGACCAGCTCCAGATGTGCATCGCCCAGCTGCATTTGGTGAAAGGCATCATAAAAGAGGATGTCGGCCGAGCTCCCGTTATCGACTAGGACTCGTCTTATCTCATGGTTAGCCACAAGGAGTGAAATTACAACAGCATCGTCGTGTGGGATCTGCACTCCTTCCAAGTCTTCGTCCGAAAAAAAAATAGTCTCTCCGGTCCTAGGTCTTTTCTGAGGTCCAGCAACAGAGGCTATTGACCTAGCATAAGACCTACTGCGAGCATGGGACCCCCCGCCAGCAACGAGTCCTCCGTAAATGGTTTTGATAATCTTCGCCACGGGGACCTCCGGTTTTTTCTGGCTGGGCTCCCTATAACTTGGCCCTGGGCTCTTCCGGGCTGCCCTTGTAGGTCTGTTTCGTTCATAAGGACGTTCAGGGCTTCTACGCGATCGTTCATCACATTTCTCCTTTCGTGGCCCGACGTATTCTTTTAGATGCCCTCGATTGATGAGGGCCTCGATCTGATTTTTTAAGGCCTTACACTCTTCCGTATCATGGCCGAAGTTTCTGTGGAACCTACACCAAGTATTGCGATCTGGGTTGAGGTTCGGCGGCCTTGGAGGCCATTGCAAGAGGTCCCTGTCATGAATCTGCATCAGAATGTTGGTCCTGGAGGCATTCAGTGGTGCATAGCTGTGGATTTGCCCCGGAGTTCTGGCTCTGGTTCCGTAGGTTGCAAGAGTCCGGGATCTATCCTCGAAAGGCCTGAGGGTTCCGGGTTTCTCCTCGCGAAACGGCCGCTTAGAGGGTTCGCGGCTGGGACTAGTGGGGCCTCTCTTCCTCTTTTTCGTATCTCCTTCGCGTTCTCTTCGGAATGCTTGATCATCTTCTGCTAGCATGTATTTTTCGGCTCGCGCCAAGACTTCATTCATGTCCATAGGCGGACGTCTGATGAGTTTTGAGCTGAAGAATCCGGATCTTAATCCATTTTTGAATGCCAGGAGCTGAACATTGGGATCAAGGTCTGGGATCTCCCAAGCTACAGTGTTGAATCTGGAAATATAGGCGCGAAGCTTCTCTCCTTTTGACTGGACAATATTAAACAGAGACTCCGAAGTTTTCTTGGGTCCTTTGCTGCTGATGAAATGTGAGGCGAAGGCATAGCTTAGGTCTTTGAAGGTGCGAATACCCTCTGGTTTCAAGCGGGAATACCACGTCCCAGCCGCTTTCTCTAGGGTTAATGGAAACGCTCTGCACATCACAGGGTCCGAATGTCTATGGAGGGTCATTGTGGTTCGGTAGTGCTGGAGGTGATCTAAGGGATCTGTGGATCCATCGTAAAGTTTGATTTGTGGCATCCGAAAATTGTGTGGGAGGGGGGCGTCAAGGACTTCTTGTATGAAAGGTGGGTCCTGTACGTCGAGATCATCGCTAATACTGTGGCCGCGTTCTTTAAACGCCTCATTGATGCGTCCCTCTATGTCCTCGATCCGTTTGCCAAACCCTTCGCTGTTCTTGGGCACGGGGACTCTCTCTGAACTTGGCTGGGGGAGGTGAGTGGGTCGCCGAGCAGACATCCGCTGGTGGGCGGCGGTCAGTGGAAACATCGTGACCTGGTTCCAGCGATGGGAGTGGCAGCGTCTGCTGAGGTCTCCTGCGAACTTCGGCAGCCAGATCGGCCACCAGGTGTGCAAGCTCTGCGAATTGCGCCTGGAGCGTGCCTTCATTCGGGTGAACCTCGGGTTCGGCTGAAGAACTGTCTCCCGACCGTAGCACGCGAGCGCCTAGATCCCTGGCGGGTGTTTTTGGAGGCATGCTAACAGATGAGTTCTTTTGACTTCTTCGCTGTTACTGTCAGCGAGAGATGTGGTTTCCCACAGACGGCGCCAATATGTTGATGCCAAAAATGAGTGTTGCTGAGCTGGATGTTTAGCCTGCAGAAGTACCTGCACAGAGAAAGGGAGATTAGCTATTGGGATCGACGGAGGGGATGCCTCCGAGGATGCTCCGATGCTTAAGTTAGCAAAAGCTCAAGGTTGTATGTATTTAAAGCTGAAAAGCTCAGTCCCCCCCTTTGGACCGCTTACCAAGTCCTTTTATAGAGTTTCGGAGGCGGTGATATTCGGAGGCGGTAGTGGGTCGGGGCGGTTGTGACAGGATACCCCAACTGGGTTGGGTAATGATGTCTATGAGGCCCAGCTAGGAAGCTGAGAACCGTTCAGTAGGGCTTTTGCCTCGTTGGCTTACTCTAGAGCCGTCTATGCGTAAGACGGTGTTTAGATCTGACGTCCCAACTTGGTTGGGTAATGATGGTTCGGAGGGCGGTGGTGACGTGGAGGCCCAGCTGGGGCCAAGATGCCCCTGAGGGCGGTCATGACCTGGAGGCCCAGCTGGAGGCAATGATGCCCTGAAGGGCGGTCATGACCTGGAGATCCAACTGTCTGGGCCTGAATTGTCCGCGTGTCTCTTTGAATTCTGGGATCACGATGATCCACGTGTCCTCCTCCTATTGGAGTGTCATATTTTGGTAGTATCAGATGGATTCTTTTTGGTGTTAAAAATTGGTGGCAAAGAGTAAATGTTAACTTAATTGTGCTTTATATTTAAACAGTAAAGATACGAAAACATACAAATCAAACACATCAATTGAACACCGATGGATCGCACTAATCAACAAATAAACAAATCGCTACAATAATGTTACACTAATTTTTAAAAGATATAATAATAAATTATAAATGAAATTTCGATATGTATCACATTATTACTAACCAATTGTTAGTGTGTCAAAAATAAGTATTCCAACACCACTCTTATATTTTTAAACACGGCAAAGCATCCCAACTTATATCTTAACAATTGACCCTTCATTGCAAGCAAAAGATACATGGAATTTCGTATCTTGAATAACTTGTTCCATAACATATTAGTTTACCAACAATTGTTGGTAATTAATTAACAGCTCATATTCTTTATCTTGAATAACTTGTTCCATAACATGATAGTTAAAACTCTCTTAAGAGCTTTTATTACGGGTTATAGCTTCCATAAACAACGGACATTATGTATCTTCGTACTTGAGCTAGATCCCGTCTTCATTACTTCATGATTACCAAACCAAATTGAATATAATGTACTATACAATAATTAACTCAAGAGTAGAAACCTAACTGACCTATAACATTCCTTTCACACATGCTACAACTTAAAACGACAATTTAAAATCATGAAGAAAAAAAAACATAATTATTATCCACTAGAAAAAAAAATATTTAAAAAAGCAAAAAAGAAAACCCGAATGGACCATACTAAAAATTAGAACCCACCCTACATAACGCAGATATGTAGCTCATATAATTGGAGATTGCACACGAACAATGTTTATGAACTAAAATCATAATATGTTCACATAAAAATATAGCAAATTTTGAAGCTACTAACTTGGCAAGTCCCATGGAACATGGTTGACATAACAGAGCGTATGACAGGGGTGGGGGAGTGGGGAAGAGAATCTTCAACTCAAGTTGACAAAATTTAACCATGGAGGCATACTGTAACTCCACTTAAGTAAACAAGCAATTCAAAGGAGGAATATGGTGATAATTTTATTCCTTTATCCAGTCATTCACATGTAACGAACCTCTACATATAATAATTTGATACAATATACAAATAGCTGCAATCTAAAGCCTTAATTGTCTCTCGTCGCCACATTGCTCTCTCTGGATCGAATCTCAGCTCCCATGTAGGCCAGTAGTGCAAATCCTGCTTTAATGTTAGGACTCGTGGCGTGGACTGTCTTTACACGGACAAACTGTCCATGTTCTAACTCCTGTTACAATATATAGAGCAGCAAGATTAAGTACATCTGATTTAAAATGTAAAATGAAGCAAAACAATCAACATTTTTTGGGGAAATTCCAAGAAATCAATATAAGCATCAAGTACTAGATAATGCCCTGCAGCCAAGAATGGAAACTAAAAACATAATCATAATTCTCTAACCCAAAATAGTATAGCCTCTACAGTAACATGAGCATAATCAACTGATGGTGATTCATAATTTACAAGCATTTGTCTGACAATCACAGTAAAATTATATTACACTCAGGCCCAACTAAATGACAGTTGGCTACATAAACTATATGCGAAATTTTCGCTGTACCTAGAAACAAAAAAGATATATCCCGTCTCTAAATGGTAATATACAAGGAAGATATGGTGAACAAATAACTTGGAACATTTGATTCAAAATATTAACCACAACACCTCTTACTGACTACATCACAGCAATTTGGTTCTAGCTTGTTCTTCACCGAGACATCCACACGTTACTAGCAGCAACATTTTAATGCCTGAAGTGTGGCTAAAAAAAATGATCAGAATTGCCTTAGATGCCTATAACCCAGAATCTAGTAGCTTTCATCATGAAACCCTGTAAAAATACATATCATGTGCAATTCAGCTTTGCCTTGTACATAATGATTGCACCCATACTTATAAGGAATAGTATTCTCATCATAAAGTTGAAACCTAAAATAATTTTCTTGGAACTTCAAAGTATGTCCCCCGTCAATTAGGTAAATAAATATGCTTTTACGGTACAAATTTTAGAAAGGAGATATGAGGAGAACATATACCTTTGTCACACGGAAGAAGGCATCTAAATCAGGAGTTGGCTTTCCATTAACTTCAACTATCCATTGAAGAGCATATAGACCATATCTATTCACTGGACTACCATGGCATCACCTGATGAAGTAATTGGCAACTTGTCACAAAGCATATTCAATAAACTAAATTTTGAAAGTGTAAATTAGTCAAATGCTACTCCCCAAGATTCAAAGAGTAAAAGTAGGAATCAGCTAGGATCTGTCCATATAAGCACAATTACAGTCTAGTCTAAGTTTAAAATTTACAAAGAAAATGACTTGACATAATAAACTCTGATGCTACCGAAAATACATGATGAGTCTTAAATATTGCATATTTTAGACCCTTAACTTACATTTGTTATGCTCTTAGTTAGTAGTATTTTACTTCATTTTACGTTTTTCTTGTGTTTTGTGTGTTTTTACAGCTTTGTGGAGAAAATGAAGCATTTCAGGAGATTTGAAGCTTCTGGAGACATTGCGATCGATCGCACGAGATATGCGATCGAGTGCACCTGCCTATGATCGAGCGCAAGGTCATCAATCCCACATCGAAATATTTGAAGTTCGGTGCATATGCGATCGATCGCAGCAGACATGCGATCGAGCGCACATGAGATCGTGCGCACAAGACATGCGATCGATCGTACCTGCGATCGATCGCACCAAACTGCGATCGAGCGCACTCGGGCCTGTATCCCACATCGTTTCTGCAAGCCACATTACTCCGGGACTCCCCCTATATAAACACCATTTGACCTCATCATTCAGTGTACAATTCCTGAGCCACTTTGGTGTTTACCGGTGGACGTCCGCCAACATTCTGGTGGATCCCGAAGGCATTGCTACCATGAGAGGAAGCGCCGCCCGGCAGCGAGTGGAATTTCTCCCATGTAAAGTTGTTTATTTATTTCTTTATATTCAGTTGTTTTTAGTTTAAATGTTTAGCACTTGTTATTATAGTTTTATAGTTATGAGTGGCTAGATTCTTCAGCTAAGGTTGAAGATGAAGCCCCGCCGTTGTTTGGCGTAGTAGTTCAGATTTGCTTGTACAAATCTGATAATTTTTAGTATAAATGTTCTGTCAATTATTTGAGTTAATCTTATAATTGATTGAGTTTAAATTGTCTGTTGGATTTTCTTTGTGTTTCATCTGATGGATACATTGAATGCTTTTCGATTAAATTAGATTCCCTTTGTGATTTGTTAAGAGTGGATACATCGGGTGCTTTTGGTTTAGTTGGGATATTCTTTGTTTTTAGTCTTATAGTTGGATTCATTGAATGTTTTGATAGGCTATATTTTTAGAACATGTATGCTTAACTTTGGTGGGGTGGATTCGGAAACCTTAGTGCTTTTTATTATTAGATTTTAAATCAATTTAATTTAGTTTTAATTTGTTTTGCAAATTATCATTCAAAATTCGGAACTAGGTTAAGATAGAATTAATTTAGATTAAAAATTATATTTTCACAACGCAATTCCCTGTGGATTCGACCTCGCACTTGCACAACACTATACTGCAAACGACTCGTGCGCTTGCGAGTAAATTTAAAACTCACAACAAGTTTTTGGCGCCGTTGCCGGGGAATTGTTTTGTTTGTGAAAATTTTTTGTCTGAATTGATTTTATTTTTCTACTAGTTAGTTAAAAAAAAAAAGAGTTAGAAAAATTAAAAAACTAAAAAAAAAAATGCGGATGAATCCAGCGCCGGTTTCACAGTCTTTAGAGGACGCCCTCAAGGATTTCATTAAAATGACCGACCCGTCCCTCAATGCTGCCAGCACATTCAATGTTGATAGCTGTTCCATCTGTGCTAGTCCTATGCATCTAGCACAAAATTGTCCATCAATGTCGGCTTGTGCCGAGTATCCCATGGAACAAATGAATGCTTTCAATGACTGTTGTTGGCAATCAAATGGATCTTGCTCTGAAACATACAATCCAGGGTGGTGGGACCACTCTAATTTTTCATGGGAGCAGAACCAACCAATGAATCAGGGAGAAGCCCCTTACCATGCTCACAATCAATACACTCCCGAATTTCCTCCACCAATTCCAAATTATGGTCACTCAGCTTATCCAGCACCATCACCCGCTTACCAAGCTCCCATTCAAGCGCCAGTGTCGGTTTTACAGTCATTGGAGGACGCTCTCAATGATTTCATGAAAGCGACTAGCCAATCTATGGGTGAAGTGATGAGTGCAACAATAGAAAACACCCAAGCGATTGCCACACTAGAGAGTCAAATTGATCAAATTGCAAGTTACGTGGGTGAAGGAGAGGAAGGAATGTTCCCCAGTCAAACTGATCCTAACCCAAAGGAACAGTTTGCGGTGGAAAATTTATCAACTCCTATACAAGGGGAAGAAAGTGGCAACAAAGAAAAGAGAGATGCTGAGCCATCTACAGCCACTCGTATTATTAAGGATCTCTCTAGGTCGTTTTTACCTAAAGCGCCTTACCCTAAGAGACTACAAGTGCCCAAGAAAGAAGGGAAGTCTGAGGACATTATGGAGGCATGCTTTGCTCAGTTTGAAGAGGATTTGGATTTAGATAAATTACTTGAGCAAGCAAATACTATCGTGGAGTCTGCTCCTCGGGATAGTAGTAGGACAGAGGAGACTATGGATGAATCCCGTATTGAGGATCCCTTGGAGGCATGCTTTGCTCACTTTGGAGAGGACTTGGGCTTAGATAAGTTACTTGATGAAGTAAATGTCATTTTGGAGTCCGATCCTAGAGAAAGCATTAAGACGGAGGAGACAGTCGCACCTGACACCCCCAAGAAGGAACTTAAGCCTTTACTGGATAATCTTGAGTATAAGTTCCCAGGTCCAGCAGATTCTTTGCCTATAATTATAGCTTTAGATTTGGGTGATGCTCCAGAGGAGAAATTATTAGACGTCTTAAGAGAGCATCAGGAAGCTATAGGCTGGACTATTGAGGATGTCAAAGGAATCAACCCCTTGTTGGTGATGCACACGATACAGTTGGAGGAGAATGCCAAGCCATCGAGGGAGCCACAAAGAAGGCTCCACCCTGCTTTGCAAGAGGTTGTGAGGGCGAAAGATATTAAGATGTTAGAGGCAGGGATCATTTATCCCATCTCTGATAGCAAGTGGGTGAGCCAGATTCCAGTCGTGCCCAAACGTGCTGAATTTACGGTAGTAAATAAAGACAACGAGTTGGTTCCAACTCGAGTACAGTCAAGATGGAGAAAGTGTCTAGACTACCGTAAATTGAATGCTGCCACTAGGCCTGATCATTTTCCATTCCCATTTATTGATCAGATGGTGGAGCACTTAGTTGGGCCTGTTTACTAATGTTGGGTCTGGCTGAAGACGTTAAACTTAGCGCTCATGGGAGGCACCCCACAGCTTATCTTTTCTTTTGTTTATTTATTATTTCGCATTTTTATGTTTAATGTTTGTTTCCAGTATTTTTTGTTTTCCAGTTTTTATTTTTCAGGAACAAAGCGTACTTCAGTTCAAGTTTGGGGGTATGCTATGAGCCATACCTGTCCAGATAGTTCTCCATATCTCAGGTCAGCTCTTTCCATATTAGTCACACATTGGGGTCAATGTGTAATTTAAGTTTGGGGGTATGGGAGACACATCACACACTTTGTCCTAATTTGTTGTCTTTTCGTTGTAGAGATAAATGCATGCTCATGTTATCGTGAAATTTTGGTTGATTTAAACATTTTCTGTGATGTGATGTCATTGGTGAGCTTAACATTTTGAACACATGATCTGGTGATAAATTTTTAAAATTTAGTTACTTACTTTAGGCATTTTGAGAATTCACATGTTTGATCTGATCTAGCACGAGCACATTAGCACAAATTATGTGAGGTATGACACGTGATTTTAATGTGTATTTTTCCTTATCTTAACTGAAACTGGATGACTTGTTGGATGAACTCTAAGGCATAAGAAAAAAATATATATATTATTATCAATAAACTTTTCGCTGAGTAACTGGACCTCTTGCCTCAATAAGCAGTGAGTGTTCACGTCAAAAGGTGGAATTTTGTTTGGTAATATTAAGGTCGGTTTAATTTCGTAGCCTTTTTTGACTCGAGTTAGTAAGTCCTTAGGGGTGTCTTTACACCTAATGCCCTAAAACCACCTGGTTTGGGAGTCATTGACTTAACACTTGCTACATGGGTCAATCAGAAAGCTCAAGGGAACTAAACATAGCTGTGCCTTAATAATAATAAAAAAAAAAGAGAATAAAATAAAAACTATGCCTTTTCGTTCATTTTTGATGGGAAATTCGGTGAATCTTGAGACATGGAGACCTTACACATTAGAGTTACTTGGAAGCTTCATTTTTATGTACTAATTCACCTTACACTGATTCAAGCTTGTGATGCCTTATCCTGCCTTTTGTAAGTAATTAGATTTTAACATTTCTATTCATTGCGAAGATGGGTTTACCTTTTTAAGCTTGCTTATGAATGAATATCATGGTGATGTGTGCTCCTTAAATTTTTGGATACCATGAGTGATGACTTTATCTTTATGTTCTTTGTTTTTCATTGAGTCTTTTATTTTGTTTTGCTAAGGGACTAGCAAAATATAAGTTTGGGGGTATTTGATGAGTCTTAAATATTGCATATTTTAGACCCTTAACTTACATTTGTTATGCTCTTAGTTAGTAGTATTTTACTTCATTTTACGTTTTTCTTGTGTTTTGTGTGTTTTTACAGCTTTGTGGAGAAAATGAAGCATTTCAGGAGATTTGAAGCTTCTGGAGACATTGCGATCGATTGCACGAGATATGCGATCGAGCGCACATGCGCTCGAGCGCACCTGCCTATGATCGAGCGCAAGGTCATCAATCCCACATCGAAATATTTGAAGTTCAGTGCATATGCGATCGATCGCAGCAGACATGCGATCGAGCGCACATGAGATCGTGCGCACAAGACATGCGATCGATCGTACCTGCGATCGATCGCACCAAACTGCGATCGAGCGCACTCGGACCTGTATCCCACATCGTTTCTGCAAGCCACATTACTCCGGGACTCCCCCTATATAAACACCATTTGACCTCATCATTCAGTGTACAATTCCTGAGCCACTTTGGTGTTTACCGGTGGACGTCCGCCAATATTCTGGTGGATCCCGAAGGCATTGCTACCACGAGGGGAAGCGCCGCCCGGCAGCGAGTGGAATTTCTCCCATGTAAAGTTGTTTATTTATTTCTTTATATTCAGTTGTTTTTAGTTTAAATGTTTAGCACTTGTTATTATAGTTTTATAGTTATGAGTGGCTAGATTCTTCAGCTAAGGTTGAAGATGAAGCCCCGCCGTTGTTTGGCGTAGTAGTTCAGATTTGCTTGTACAAATCTGATAATTTTTAGTATAAATGTTCTGTCAATTATTTGAGTTAATCTTATAATTGATTGAGTTTAAATTGTCTGTTGGATTTTCTTTGTGTTTCATCTGATGGATACATTGAATTCTTTTCGATTAAATTGGATTCCATTTGTGATTTGTTAAGAGCGGATACATCGGGTGCTTTTGGTTTAGTTGGGATATTCTTTGTTTTTTGTCTTATAGTTGGATTCATTGAATGTTTTGATAGGCTATATTTTTAGAACATGTATGCTTAACTTTGGTGGGGTGGATTCGGAAACCTTAGTGCTTTTTATTATTAGATTTTAAATCAATTTAATTTAGTTTTAATTTGTTTTGCAAATTATCATTCAAAATTCGGAACTAGGTTAAGATAGAATTAATTTAGATTAAAAATTATATTTTCACAACGCAATTCCCTGTGGATTCGACCTCGCACTTGCACAACACTATACTGCAAACGACTCGTGCGCTTGCGAGTAAATTTAAAACTCACAACAATACACACCCAATAAAGACGCGACACGTGGATCGTCCCAAGCTAAGGCAGCAGGCAACGTGTGGATGACTCAGGATCGCCCAGCTGGACCCTAGGTTATCACTGCCCTTCACGTCATCACCACCCTTGGCACAAAGGCTGCCTCATACATGGACAGCTCCTAACCGAGACAGCAAGGCAAACACGCGGACGACCCAAGGTAATACAGCTGGGCCTCCTGGACATCATTGCCCACCCAACTAGACCTCCAAATCATCACTGCCCTGGACGAAAGAGCCACCTCAAAACCCCATAAAAAGACTCAGGTGCACATTCCAAAGGGAGAGATTCTTCTTGACCTAAAAAAAACAAAGGGAACACCGTCGCTTCCATACCCCTTACTACTTACTAACGAAGGCATCGGAGCATCCTCGGAGGCACCTCCGACGACGACCCCTTTCGCTCATATTTTTTTCGCTATACAGATTCCCTCGAGGCCCGGCCTCCAACTCAGCAACTTATTTTTGCAATCAACAAATTGGCGCCGTCTGTGACAAATCACCATATCTCACAAAACAGTAAAAGTGAAGAAATTTAAAGAACTCATCTGTTTCCATGCCACATAAACACACCGCCCGGGACGCCGGTAAAGGAGTGGCTAGGGCTAATACCCCCATCGGTCTGGATCGAGTTCCTCGGTCAAATCCGACGCGCATCCCAACATGGCTGCACTCCAAGCACAATTCATAGAGCTCTCACGGCTAGTGGCCAACCTGGCCACCGAGGTTCACGGAAGGGCTTGCCAGCCTTCTCCCACACCGTCACGATCGGACCCTAGCCGCACCGGTTCGGCCAACCATAGGCTACCCGTCGATGGTTGTTCTGATGTGGAGTCCTCCCCGCCCCATGTGGCCAAGTCCAGAGAAAGTCCCTCGTCCAAGAGTAGTGAGGGCCTCGGTAAACGAATAGAGGACATGGAGGGACGAATCAACGAAGCACTCAAGGGCTGTAACCATAGTGTCATGGACAAGCTCAACGTCCAGGACCTTTGTTGTGCAAAAATCCACTTAAATTAATAAGCAAATAATTGTACAGTTTTACTCGCAAGTGCACAAGGTCAACCGTAGCATAGTGTGCAAATACGAGATCATCTCCACAGGGATTGGTGAATTTCGCTTTAGAATTAGTTTTGAAATATAAAACAAGAGAAATAAATATTGAGTTTGAATTAATAATGATAAAAGCGTAGGGACTTGATATCCACCACTAATCATACTACCACAATAAAACAATATGTCATTGCTTTACTCACACTATGAATACCTAATGTTTGTCAACCTAAGGGCATGGTGTATACTCCTTAAGCTATTGATTTCCTTAAGCAACGAGTTAGGCATGGTGTATACTCTAACTTTTTTTTTTCTTAAGGGATTCAACATGGTGTATACTAAGTTGTTCCTTAAGAGAGCATAAGATCTGTGGAAATCGACAACCACATGAGACCTAGGGCATGGTATATACTCCTGGTTTCCCATGTTGATTAACTCAAGAACCCAGCATAGGTTTCTTTTGTTACTATTGTTAAACCCAAGACTCAGTCATCCAAATTGATTCAACTAACTAATCCATACCACATGCATATGTTGATCAGGAAAACACATATGAGGAATTTAAATAAAAAAAGGAATTAATCTAGTTAAGCATCACAATATAAATATCGCAAAGGCGCCAATACTAAATTATCGAGTAAACATAATTAGGGCTTCAATCAAGCCCTACTAAAGAGTTCAGTTACAAATAGTTTTGATGTTAAACAACATCATAACGTAAAATAAAGGAAAGAAGAAACCAGAAAATATGATGGAGAAGAGTCATCAATTCATCTCCAAAATCTCCTCTAGCGTCCGGCCTCCTCCCGCTTCTGTGTATATAGGCCTATTTATAGAGTTTAGGAAACCCTAGAACCATCTGAAAAAAGCTAGAGCTCGTAAAATAAAACCCTAAGTTTATGTCCCAAATAGGTTCTGCCGTTTTACTGTTTACTACCGTACGTGTGCGCTCGATCACAGACTGGTGCGCTCGAGTGCAGGTTCACTCGAGCCTTTTTCTTGCGTGCTAGCACAGGTTGCGCTCGATCCTAGCTTGTGCATTTGAGCACTGGCGCTCGATCGCAGGTCCCCTGCACTCAATCGCACTAGGCAGTTGTTAGGTTTTCCAGATTTGTTCTTTGAGTTCCAAAATGCTTCCTTTCTTCCAAGATCCTGTAAAAACATAGAAAACACAGAAAGGAAATAAAATAGAATAAAATAACACAAACTAAGAGATTAACAAATGTAAATTAAGGGGCTTAAATATGAATATTTAAGCACTTATCACACCCCTAAACTTACATATTGCTAGTCCCTTAGCAATACAAAACTAAAAACTAAATGAAAAACAAATACTCAAAGATAAATTCATCATTCATGGTATCCAAAAATTTAAGTATCACACAAAACCATGATATTTATTCATGAGCAAGCTTAAAATACAACCCCATCATCGCAATGAATAGGAGTTTTAAAATATAATTACTTACACGAGGCCGGCTAAGGCATCACAAGTTTGACTTAGTGTATGGTGAACTAGCACATAAAGAATAAAGCTTCTAAATAACTCCAATGTGTAGTGTTTCAATGTCTCAAGATTCACCGAATTTCCTATCAAGATGAACAAAAATGGTATAGTTTTATTTCCTTCTTTTCTTTTATTATGAGATTTTTGCCATGTTTAGTTCTCTTAAGCTTTCTAATTAACCCATATAACGAGTGTTTAGTCAATGACTCCCAAACCAGATGGTTTTAGGGCATTAAGTGTAAAGACACTCCTAAGGACTTACTAACACAAGTAAAAAATGCTACAAAACTAAACTGTCTTAATGCTACCAAGCAAAATTCCCACCTTTTGACATGAACACTCACTGCTTACTGAGGCAAGAGGTCCAGTTACTCAGCGGAAAGTTTTATCAATGATCGTTGTGAACAAAATTCCCACCTTTTGACGTGAACACTCACTGCTTACTGAGGTAAGAGGTCCAGTTACTCAGTGGAAAGTTTATTTAATGATCATTAGGAGTATTTTATTCTTTTTTTGTGCAATAAAAAATTTTCTATTTTTATATGCCAAATTGTTCATCTGACAAGTCATTCGGTTACAGTTAAGCCATGGAAACATACTTATTAAAATTACATGTCATACCCCACACAATTATGTGCTAATGTGCTCGTGTCAGATTAGATCAAACTTGTGAATTCTTAAATGCCTAAAGTGAGTAACTAAATTTTAAAACTCTATTATCGGATCATGTGTTCAAAATTTTAAGCTCACTAATGAAATCATATCTCAATATTTGCTTAGATCAACCAAAATTTCAAAATAACATGAACAAGCATTTATCTTTTCTTTTAAACAATACTAAATAAATAAATAAAACCGGGACAAAGTTGTGTGAATGTGTCTCCAATACCCCCAAACTTAAATTACACATTGTCTCCAATGTGTGAATATCATGGAAAGAGCTGACTTGAGAGATGGAGAACTACCTGGACTGGCATGGCTCATAGCACACTCCCAAACTTGAACTGAGGCACACATTGTCCCTGAAAAACAAAATCTAAAGTAATACCGAAAAACAAAAAAAAAATAAAAAATAATGAGAAATATAAAAATAAAAGGATATGTTGTGGGTTACCTCCCATAAGCGCTAAGTTTTACATCTTCAACCAGACGCTTTTATTCCCTCCCAGAAAAGCATAAGTTGAATGCATCAGCAACTGCTTCAACGCCAAATTTGGTGCTTGGATGCTTTAGTGAGCCCTCAATGATGTGCACAGCTTCAATGATGTTATAGTAACATCTGCAGATTCAGGCTCAATATCTGTTCTTGTGAAACTATGGGTGAGGGTGGACTTCAATGGATTAAGGTGATGGACCTGAAAAACTTCATCAACAACACTTTGCGTCATGCATACATTAAAACATTTCATATCTTCTTGAGGTAATTTTAATGCATCAAATATTTTGAATTCAACTTTCTCACCATTTACCTTCATACTTACAATACCTTTTTTCACACAAATTTTTGTATCAGTAGTTCTCATAAAGGGTCTTCCTAAGATGATGGGCAAAGGCAATGGCATAGGAGATTCTTCTATATCTAATACAATAAAATCAGCAGGTAAAATAAATGGACTTACCTTTACCAAGATATCCTCAAGAATACCTCTTGGTCTTTTGATACTTCTGTCTGCCAATTGCAAGGTGATGGAAGTTGGTTGAAGTTCCCCCAAACCCAATGTCTTAAATACATTGTATGGCAGCAAGTTGACACCAGCCCCTAGATCCAATAGTGCATACTCAAAAATCTGCTCACCTATCCTGCAAGGAATGGTAAAACTACCTGGATCTTTTAGCTTTGGTGGTAGTTTTCTTAATAACACCGCACTTACCCCTTCAGTTAAAGCCACTATTTCATGCTCCTAAAACTTTCTTTTATTAGTGCAACAATCTTTCATAAATTTAGCATAAACAGGAATTTGTCGAATTGCATCTAATAAGGGAATGTATATCTCTATTTTTCTCAAAATTACAAAAATATCAAGTAATTTGTTTTCTTTGGCTTTACTAACCTTTGAGGAAAGGGTGGTGCATTTACCTTCCCCATGTCACTTACCTTTGATGTGGATGCTTTATCTGGAAATGCTTGTGCAGGCTCATCAGCTCCTATGATCTTACCATTTCTGTGAGTTATTACGGCATTCAGTTACTGATGTCTTCTTAGATTAGGTAGTGTTTGGGCTGAAAGTTCACCTTACTTTCTTCCACTCAACTCCTTAGCCAATTACCCCACTTGTACCTCTAGTCTTTGAATGGTTTGCTCATACTTTGCATTGATTTGTCTTTGCTCGGTCCAAAATTTTCTTTCCTCTGTCATGAACTGTTCTTATGAAGTCATCAATTGTTTTTGTTGAGTTGCTAATTGCCTCACAAGACTCTCTAAGTCATTCTGCTTTGATTCCGAAACTGGTTGGGCTGCTGGTTAGGAGTTCCTTTGTTGCCCTTGAAGGTTCAGGGCATTCTGAGTGTTGCTCCATGAGAGGTTGGGGTGGTTTCGCCTTCCAGGATTGTAGGTATTTGCATATGGATCGTTCTTGGGAGGATAGTTGTTTGGTCCCACATAGTTTACTTGCTCTAGATTTGCAGATGAATACAAAGGGAAGGTTTCAGTAGTGTGATCAAAATGAGAACATATAACACATACCTGGAGTTGTGTGGCTTGTCGATGAGGAGAGATATTCTGAGCAGTCATGGCTTTTACAAGCATATCTAGCTTCCTCTTCATAGCAGCCATTTGATTTGAAGAGCTACCATTTAAGGTCACTTCATACATACCTTTGCTCTTTACTCCTTGTCTCCCTCTAGATGAGACTTGGTGGGTGTTCTCACTTAACATCTCAAAAAGCTTCATGGCTTCTTCACTGCTCTTTTCCATCAGCACACCTCCACAACCCGAATCCACAATACCTTGATTTATGTTACTCAAACCTTCATAGAAAGATTATACCAGCTCATCTTGAGGTAGATTGTGATGTAGACACTTGAGAAGCAGCTCATTGAAGTGTCCCCATGCTTAAAAAAAAAGGTCTCCCTCATTCTGTTAGAAAGATTGAATCTCATACCTTATCTATCTTGTCTTTTGTGTTGGGAAAAATTTCCCTAGGAACCTATTAGATAGCTCCTCCCAAGTTTGGATAGAATCTGCAGGCAATGAATTATACCACAACTTAGCTTTATCTTTTAATGAAAAAGGGAAAAGAATTAACCTGATTCCCTCTTGATCTAGGCCCTCGATGTACTGGAACTTGTAGAGATCAATGAATTCCCGAAGATGCAAGTGTCGATCCTCAGTAGGTGTACCCCTAAAATGAGTCAAAGCTTTGAGTATCTGCAAGGATATGTAATAATTTCCTTCTGCCTCAGGTTGATAAGCAATGCATGAGAGCTGGTTGAGGTTATGTGGGATGAAAGATTGCTTCATGGGTCTCTGCTCTGGTGGTAGTTGGTGGCCAAGCTGTTCCGCCATTGGTGCTTCTCCCTCAAATTCTTCTTCTTCCTCCTCAATGTTGTCTCTTGGTCTCTGTCGAATGGTCCGCTAAATCTCTGGATCGAAACCCTTGCATGAATCAGCTAAAACTTTTCAGTTCAGCAGTTTCAGTAGTGCTGCTCGGGTAGTCTCTATACCTTTTGCGCTCGATCGTGTGTGTAGTGCGCTTGATCGCGCTGGACTTGCACTCGATCGCAAGGCCAGAAATTACTCTACTACAAACCTGAAACAGAAAAACAGAAAACAAAAAGAAGAAGAGAAAAAGAAATTGGAGTTTTGATAAAAATAAAAATAAACTGAACATAATAAAAAAAACTAAATGAAAAAATAATTTTAAATAGAAATTTAGCACAATCCCCAGCAACGGCGCCAAAAACTTGTTATGCAAAAATCCACCTAAATTAATAAGCAAATAATTGTACAGTTTTACTTGCAAATGCACAAGGTCAACAGTAGCATAGTGTGCAAAGGATTGGTGAATTTAGCTTTAGAATTAGTTTTAAAATATAAAACGAGAGAAATAAATATTGAGTTTGAATTAATAATGATAAAAGCGTAGGGACTTGATATCCACCACTAATCATGCTACCATAACAAAACAGTGTGCCAATGCTTTACTCGCACTATGAATATCTAATGTTTGTCAACCTAAGGACATGGTATATACTCCTTAAGCTATTGATTTCTCTAAGCAACGAGTTAGGCATGGTGTATACTAATAAGTGCTTAAATAGTCATATTTAAGCCCCTTAATTTACACTTATTAGGCTCTTTATTTATCTATTTCAGTAGATTCTACTTCATTTTCGTGTTTTATGTGTTTTTCACAGGACTTGGACAAAAAGATGATAATTTGGAGCTTTAAGGAGCAAAATTCAAGTCGATCGCACCTCTTTTGTGATTGAGCGCACAGGCACACGAGCGCACTTAAAGAAGGCTCGAGTGCACACATGCGCTCGAGTGCATACCGTATACAATCGAGTGCAATCACTACAGAGGTGGCAGAGCTAGATATGGAAAGAAGTCTTCGAATTCCAAATAGGGAATTAGGGTTTCGGGACACCCTGAGGACCCTATAAATGGCCCTGTAAAACACATAAACCACACCTTTTGTTTTAGACTCGAAGTTGCAAGCTTAGGAGGGGAATTGACGACTCGTCTCCCGAGTCTTCTTCAATTTTATTTTTCCATTTTTATTTCATTATGTTTAGAATATTTAGTTTAACTAGCATGTACAACTAAACTCTTATAGGGCTCGATTGAAGCCCTAGTTATGCTTTTCCACATATTTATTCATTGATTACCTTTGCTATAGCCTTGTTAAAATGTTTAACTTGATTAATACATGTTTGTATTTAAATTCCTCATATATGTGTGTCTGATCAACGTATACATGTGGTATGGATAAGTTAGTCGAATCAATTTGGATGACCGAGTCCTGGGTTCGACATTAGTAATAAGAGATATCCACACCGGATTCTCGGGTTAATCAACATGGGAAACCGGGAGAGGACCAAGCCCTAGGTCCCGTGTGGTTGCCAATCTCCACAGCCCACATGCTTTCTTAAGGAACAACTCAATATACACCCATGTTGAATCCCTTAAGAGAGAAAAGAGTTAGAGTATACACCATGCCTAACTCGTTGCATAGGGAGATCAATAGCCTAAGGTGTGGACTAAGCCCTTAGGTTGGCAACCATTAAATATTCATGATAAAGCTAGAGCATTGGCACCTTACTTAGTGGGAAAGTATAATTAGTGGTGGATATCGTAGTCCTATGTTCCCATTATTATTATTCACTCACAATCAACAACCATTTCTCTTCTTACTTCGAAGAAACTAATTCTAAAACAAAATTCACCAATCCCTGTGGAAATGATCTTGCACTTGCACACTATGTTACCATTGACCTTGTGCACTTGCAAGTAAAACTATTACGGTTATTTACATATTTATTTAGATAGATAATCGTTCCAACATATAATCTAATTCTTTTCTTTCTTAAGGGATTCAGCATGGTGCATACTAAGTTGTTCCTTAAAAGAGCATGAGATCTGTGGAATCGACAACCACATGAGACCTAGGGCATGGTATATACTCCTAGATTCCCATGTTGATTAACCTAAGAACCCGGCGTGGATTACTTTTGTTACTATTGTAAAACCAAGGACTCAGTCATCTAAATTGATTCAACTAACTAATTCATACCACATGCATATGTTGATTAGGCAAACACATATGAGGAATTTAAATAAAAATAGGAATTAATCAAGTTAAACATCACAATATAAATATCGCAAAGGTGCCAATACTGAATTATCGAGTAAACATAATTAGAGCTTCAATCATGCCCTACTAAAGAGTTTAGTTACACATAGTTTTGATGTTAAACAACATCATAAAGTAAAATAAAAGAAAGAAGAAACCCGAAAATATGATGGAGAAGAGTCGTTAATTCGTCTCCAAAATCTCCTCTAGCCTCTGGCCTCCCCCCATTTCTGTGTTTATAGGCCTATTTATAGAGTTTAAGAAACCCTAGAACCATTTAAAAAAACCTAGAGCTCGTAAAATAAAACCCTAAGTTTATTTCCAAAATAAGTTTTCTACCATTTTGCTGTTTACTGCTATACGTGTGTGCTCGATCACAGATTGGTGCGCTCGAGCGCAGCGCTCGAGTCATCTTCTTGCACTCGAGCGCAAGTTATGCTCCATCTTGGCTTGGGTGTTTGAGCGCTGGTGCGCTCCATCACAGGTTCCCTGTGCTCGATCGCACTAGGCAGCTGTTAGTTTATCCAAATTTCCTCTTTCAGTTCCAAAATGCTTCCTTTCTTCCAAGATCCTATAAAAACACAGAAAACATAGAAAGGAAATAAAATAGAATAAAATAACGCAAACTAAGAGCTTAACAAATGTAAATTAAAGGGCTTAAATATTCAATAAAATAGAATAAAATAGCGCAAACTGAGAGATTACCAAATATAAATTAAGGGGCTTAAATATGAATATTTAAGCACTTATCAACCTCCCTTCACTTAGGAGGTCCTTGAGGCGCCCCTCCCGCCGAACTTCCGAATGCCCCAGATCAAACCTTACGACAATTCCACGGACCCCCTGGACCACCTCCAGCATTACAAAACCACAATGATTGTTGGAAATCACCTTGACAAGATGCCCAAGTGGTGATCTTCCAAACACCCAAGTCTAGAATGACTTGTAAAGATTTGGAATAGAAAACAAGAACATAAATCAAAGAAAGAAAGAAGACAAGCGATTTGTTATCGAGGTTCGGCAATAGTCTTCGTCCCCATGAGTTCCTTTGAACTCTCTGCACTAAATCAATGGTTCTTTGCAATTACAACAACCCTCTCCAAGAAACCTCAAGTTCTTGAAGAAACCAAGAAGAGAAGAAAGAAGATGATAAGAACTTTTACAATGTTCTTAATCAATTCTATCTCTCTTCACAACCAACCTCTCTACAATGGTCCCTCTTGTGTTTTGTGTCTTTGCACTCTCACACAATTCTCTCTTGTATTGTGTCTTTTCACTCTTTACAATTGATCTCAAATTATGTCACAATGTGTTGATAATGAAGCTAGGTGACCCTTTATATAGTGCACCAACTTCTTGTCCAATCTTGAGAGTCAATCTCAACCCTTAGATCTTGATAACCACTCAATCATGGCCCTCCATCAATCTTAAGTGGCACTGTGCATTTTAACCTTGCATCCATGCACCTAAGAAGAGGCTTAACCAAGTTGTATGTGTGTGCCTCAGTGTGCCTGGCGCCTAGGCGCTGAACAAGGGGCGGTGAGGCGCTAGGCAAAGCCCCTTTTTACCTCCTTGCTAGGCGGTGCGGCGCTAGTGAGGGAGAGGTGCAGCGCACAGTGATGTTATCCCTCTCACAACTGTGCGCACTCTTTTTCCTTGATGAATAGAGGTGTGCACACACACCCAAAGTGATGCACACACATGTGTGCACTCCTTTAACATGATAATATTTATTCTTCCAACCTTGGTTTAGACTTTAACCATGTTTAAACCTTAGACAAATACCAACAATCTCTACCTTTGTCTAAGTGTTTAAACCTGAACCATTGTGCAGAGAACTTCAGGATCCAAACTCATCTTGAGTCATCAATCAACCGACTCCAATCCTAAATAGTCCAAGGAAATGATTGAACTTACTTAGAGGTAGGACTTTACTACCTAAATTGCAGGATTTTCTTCCGTGGGTACCTTGTCCACATGGATGCATCCTTTCGCAACATTTTCCCGAATGAAATGATACCTGATTACGCCCAAAATATAACACGGTTATTGTAGTATAGTTTTGGGGTGTCGATTCCACAGGGAAACAAGTTAAGTACAACAGAAGGTGTAAGCCTCAACACAAACGATAAAAGATTAAAAGGATAAAATCTGAGTTGTTTTGAGGAAAGGGTAATTTTGTAAATAAATTTAAAATAAAAATGATAACAAGGTTCCGAGAATCCTCCCTAGGTTCGTTGCTCTAATCCTAACTTGATTCAGTTGTTTTTATCTCGATTGCAGGTTTCACATCTCAAACAGGCAATCGGAAAATATTTAATTAAAGCGCATTTATAAATCCTAATGTAATCGCTATGAATTATTCTTTACTTTCTAACACACATGACCTAACTTATAAATTATCAAGAGACGACGATATATCTAAAATGACGATACCGCAGCAATGGACAAATCTATAAAAGAGATCTACCGGACTAAATCACACCCAAACAGGTACACATAAGAAAAGCCTGACTGAACTTATATGGAAAAGAAGCATGCAACCACCGGAGTTATAATAAATCAACTAATTAAATTAAGAATAAAACATAACAATATTTAATGAAAATAATTCCAACTACAACCGAATCAAATAAAGGAAAATAAGAACAACAACACCTAGGGATTCATCCCTTCGCCTTGCTTGGAGACTAGCCGGTCATGGGGCTCATGCGTCCTCGAGTTGCCTCCGGCCTCCCGACGATCATCTCTCCCGACCTTCAAACTTTAAACTTCGGGTTCCTCCTAAAGGCCCTCTGGATTTCTCCTAAAGGCCCTCTGGATTCATCCCCGATTGAATGATGATTTCAGCTGAGCAGAGGGGGTCTTTATATAGGCAAACTCCCGGAATGCTATGTGTTATCTAGCCAATGTGGGATACTGTCCGGGTGCGCTCGATCGCAGCCCAAGTGCGATCGATCGCACATGCGCTCGATCGCAGCCCGAATGCGATCGATTACACATGCGCTCGATTGCGGCTTGTGCACTCGATCGCATATGCGCTGCAGAGTACCTTGCTCGATGTGGGATGTGCGCTCGATCGCATTGCTTGTGCATTCGATCGCAATTCAGACAGCAGTCCATCTTTTCCTTCCAGAAGCATGGGATCTTGGTCTTTTAAGCAATGATCGCTTCTTTTTCTCTTTTAAACTTAAAGTACCTGTAAATTACACTAAAATAAGTCAGTGGTCCAATAATATTACTTTAGAGTTATTAACATATAAAAGCACAATAAAGACCGAGATCAATCCTAAAATACTAACAATTAACCACTGCTGAGAGGCATTTTATGACTCTCATCACAACCCCCAACTAGCTTATTGCTAGTCCCTAGCAATTCAAGCGAAATTAAAAGATGAATTCTATGGTGGGAATCAAAGTAAATGAAAAGCAATATTAGTGTTAACCAAGAGTAATTCACATTTTGTCTCAAAATTTG
This sequence comes from Bretschneidera sinensis, assembly GCA_023935145.1. Taxonomy (NCBI): domain Eukaryota; kingdom Viridiplantae; phylum Streptophyta; class Magnoliopsida; order Brassicales; family Akaniaceae; genus Bretschneidera; species Bretschneidera sinensis. Next base: position 88,669,528 of record CM043702.1, read on the forward strand.
CACACAACACACAGCACAAAGAATCATTAAATTTCACCCAAATCCAAAAATAATTCAAACATCAATCTTAAAATCGTTATTGACTCTTAAAATCCATCTTACCACAATCCATTTATCCAAACATCTGGATGATTTTATGCATAATATTCATGAATACAAATATTGGTCTCTAAAAACATAATAAACAGTTTGACGTCAATCACAAAAACAAGCTCCATATGCTTACATTTCAAACCACTCTCCACTATTGTAGAAAAATCACACTACATTGGATCAAAAGGTCTTTAATAAGCTTGTAACATTAGGCTAAGGTAAAGGCTAAGGAAGAATGGGAAAGATTCACAAGTAAAAGAACTCAATCTCTTAGCTTTAAACACAATCACTTTAAGCACTTGATATCCTTTACTTCCATACCCAACTCTTTCAACCATTTTTCGAGCATTTCTTTCAACGAATCACCATTTTTTTCTTTTCTTTTTCTTTCTTTCTTCTTTCTTTCTTCTTTCTTTGCCATAATTCATTTTTTTTTTATTTTGGAACATAACCATTCACCTTCTTTTTCATCATTTTTTTTTCTTATCTTTTCCACAACCCCCAACTTATCTCCTTTAATGTACTTGGGTTGTGGTAGTGATATTTTTTCATATTTCCACCCTTACTCCTTTTAAGTGCTTCTCACAACATGTGTATAACTAAGTTCTTTAAAAGAAATGTGAGGATAAAATATTTTTTGGCTCATAAAGGTAAGTAAATGGTTTATCCAAAGAAACAATGCTCAATTTTTCTTTTCAAGAAAAATGCTCAAATAGGTGACTAGTGATAAATATAGCAATGGTAGGTTTGAAAAACGGTTCAAAAATGGCCTATATCATATCCTAAGTAGTGTGCATTCTAAGAATTCGCCTCAAGTGGTTATCAAGTAAGTTCTAGAGCTTGTCGAGACCGCAAAAATATTCACAAAATAATCACACATAAAACTTTTCTAAATGCTTTCGATTAATCACACAATCTTACCACAAGCTAGAGTCTCTAACCAAATCAAGATTGATACTTAAATTAATTTCAAACCGAAGCAAGATTTAACTACTTCTAAATGCTATATGCTATCTCAATTAAGTTTATATCATTGACATGTAAATTGACTCTAAAGCTAACACAAAGCATGCTAAACAAAAACAAAGATGGCACCAAGCAATTCAATGATATACAATAAAAAATGTATATCTTCCACCCCCAACTTAAGATAAGCATTGTCCTCAATGAAAAAGCAAAAGTTAAAGAAACTCCCTTTTTAACCAACAGTGCGTGGAGTTGAAAGTTGTGCACGATCAATTGAACTGCTTCGTTTATTTATCCCTGAAAAATAAATACTAAAGTAAAAACTTGGAAAATAGCAAGATAATAATATTAAAAGAAATATGAAAAACAATAAAAATAAAAGGATACGTTGTGGGCTGCCTCCCACGAGCGCTAAGTTTTACGTCTTCAGCCAGATGCTCTTATTCCCTCATCGAAAAGCATAGGTTGAATGCATCCGCCACCGCTGCACTGCCAAATTCGGTGCCTCTATGCTTTTGGGGGGCCTTAAGGATGTCATCAGTAACATCCACAAATGCTGGCTTGATATATGCTTTGGTGAAGCCATGGGTGAAGGTGGACTCTAATGGATTAAGGTACTGGACCTTTTCCATGAACGAGTCCATCATGTATGCTTGTACTTGATGGCTTTCAGCCACATCCTCGGATTTTTTCGTTGTTGGGATGTGTACTGATTTACCACCAAGTGTCTCAATGGCATTCACCTCTTCCAAATTCTTTTGTGCTAAGTGTTGACCATGGGGTGTGGACTGAGCTTGAGAAGGGAACTTACCTTGCTCAGTCACACTCAAGTAGCTTATCAATTTGGACACTTGGCTCTTAATTTCTGTATGCTCTTCCATCACCTGCGTAAATAATGCCTCAAACCTTTGGTTTGTCTTACCTTGTGCCTCTATAAAGGCCTGTAAGGTGTCTTCTAGTGAGTTCCTAGAGGATGAGGGTGCATGATAAGGTGCATGGGATGATCTAGGGGGTTGTTCATGCTGGTTTTCAGATTTCCAGCTGAAGTTGGGGTGATTTCGCCACCCTGGGTTATAAGTGTTAGAGAAAGGTGTAGGAGGCCTCTTGTACATGCCTAAGGCATTACATTGTTCCGCATACGCCCCTCTCATATCAAAAAATGTGGGGCACTCTTTGGTGAGATGATCTACCCCGCCACACACAAAGCACGGCTCTAAAGACTCGACATGATTAGCCACATGTGTTTGCTTTGAGCCCTTAGTTTTAAATGCATCAAACTCTCTAGTGAGCATCTCGACCTTGGCTCCAAGGTTATCCTCTTCCCTAAGATGGTAAATTCCACCACCTTTTGGGTGCCCTATAAGTCGTGACCTATTTTTGCTTTCAGTAGCACTAGGTCCAGTCCAAGTGTGAGCTTTTTCAGCAAGCTCATTGAGGTACTCTATGGCCTTATCAGGATCTTTCTGTAAAAACCCACCATTACACATCATCTCTACAAATTGGCGCTCTCTATAGGTAAGTCCCTCATAGAAATAGCTCACTAAGCGCCAACTTTCATACCCATGGTGAGGGCACATACTCAATAACTCCTTAAATCTCTCCCAAGACTGATATAAAGTCTCACTATCCTTTTGTGCACAGGTGGAGATTTGCCTTTTCAAAGTGTTGGTCTTATGTTGAGGAAAGTATTTGTTAAAGAAAGCCCGAGTCATCTCAGTCCACGACCCAATAGATCGTCGTCTAAGTGAGTATAGCCAACTCTTGGCTCTATCCTTCAAAGCGAAAGGAAAGAGCTTAAGTTTCATAATGTCATGAGTTTCGTTTTGACTATGAAAAGTCGCAACTACTTCCTCAAACTCTCTAATGTGCACATATGGGTTTTCATTATCCAAGCCATGGAATATAGGAAGTAATTGAATCATCCCTGGTTTAAGATCTTGATGGCGAGTATTGGCTGGAAACATGATTCAAGATGGTATGGCTGTGCGTGTAGGGTGGAGGTAATCCTGAAGTGTCCTAGCAACATTCTCATTATGGTTATCGGTCATGTTAACAAAATCCTCTAGATTCTCACTTGGGTTTTCTCTATGGGTTGATCTAGGCGAGGTTTCACTATCAGACTCGGAATGAGAGGGTAATTCTAGCTCAGGTCCTCTAATGAATCTACCTTGCAGATCTCTTGTCTAAGCATGCACCAAATGAATCAGAGAGGAAATAAAAGAAATAAAACAAGAATTTTTTATTTTTTTTATTTTTTACTGTCACACTCAAAGTTGACAAGCTTCCTTGTACTTAAGTGCGTTTCCCCGGCAACAGCGCCAAAATTTGATTACGCCCAAAACATAACACGGTTATTGTAGTATAGTTTTGGGGTGTCAATTCCATAGGGAAACAAGTTAAGTACAACAGAAGGTGTAAACCTCAACACAAACGATAAAAGATTAAAAGGATAAAATCTGAGTTGTTTTGAGGAAAGGGTAATTTTGTAAATAAATTTAAAATAAAAATGATAACTAGGTTCCGAGAATCCTCCCTAGGTTCGTTGCTCTAATCCTAACTTGATTCAGTTGTTTTTATCTCGATTGCAAGTTTCACATCCCAAACAGACAATCGAAAAATATTCAATTAAAGCGCATTTATAAATCCTAATGTAATCGCTATGAATTATTCTTTACTTTCTAACGCACATGACCTAACTTATAAATTATCAAGAGACGACGATATATCTAAAATGACGATACCGCAGCAATGGACAAATCTATAAAAGAGATCTACCAGACTCAATCACACCCAAACAGGTACACATAAGAAAAGCCTGACTGAACTTATATGGAAAAAAAGCATGCAACCACCTGAGTTATAATAAATCTACTAATTAAATTAAGAATAAAACATAACAATATTTAATGAAAATAATTCCAACTACAACCGAATCAAATAAAGGAAAATAAGAACAACTACACCTAGGGATTCATCCCTTCACCTTACTTGGAGACTAGCCGGTCATGGGGCTCATGCGTCCTCGAGTTGCCTCCGGCCTCCCGACGATAATCTCTCCCGACCTTCAAACTTTAAACTTCGGGTTCCTCCTAAAGGCCCTCTGGATTCATCCCCGATTGAATGATGATTTCAGCTGAGCAGAGTGGGTCTTTATATAGGCAAACTCCCGGAATGCTATGTGTTATCTAGCCAATGTGGGATACTGTCCGGGTGTGCTCGATCGCAGCCCGAGTGCGATCGATTACACATGCGCTCGATTGCGACTTGTGCGCTCGATCGCATATGCGCTGCAGAGTACCTTGCTCGATGTGGGATGTGCACTCGATCGCATTGCTTGTGCGCTCGATCGCAATTCAGGCAGCAGTCCATCTTGTCCTTCCAGAAGCATGGGATTTTGGTCTTTTAAGCAACGATCGCTTCTTTTTCTCTTTTAAACTTAAAGTACCTGTAAATTACACTGAAATAAGTCAGTGGTCCAATGATATTACTTTAGAGTTATTAACATATAAAAGCACAATAAAGACCGAGATCAATCCTAAAATGCTAACAATTAACCACTGCTGAGAGGCATTTTATGACTCTCATCAATACCGAACATCCATGTGCTTTGTCCTCTCATGGAACACCGGATTCTTACATAAGTGCAATGCACTTTGACTATCCAAAAACACCACAACCTGCTCCTCCAGTACCTTCAACTCTTCCAGCAACCCTTTGTACCACATAACTTCCTTAATGGCCTCCGTAGCAGCTATGTATTCAGCCTCGGTTGTTGAGAGTGCTACCACTAGCTGCAACTGAGCCTTCCAACTTACACAACATCCGTTTAAGTTGAAGAAGTAGGAGGTAATTGATCTCCTTTTATCCCGATCTGCTCAATAGTCCGAATCCACAAAACTCTCAAGGCAGATGGGCTTACCCCTCTTCTCATAAACCAGCCATACTTCTAGGCTTCCCTTCAAGTACCTCAGCAACCACTTCATACCAAGCCAATGCCCCTTTCTAGGATTACTCATAAACTTACTGAGGACACTCATTGCATGAGCAATGTCAAGTCTAGGGCTTATCATGGTGAACATAACAGAACCAACCGCACTAGAGTAAGGAACTTTTTCCATTTCCTTCTTTTCCGCCTCCAATCTCAGACATTGATCGCTGGAGAACTTGAAATGACCAGCAAGGGGAACCTTCACTGGTTTGCTATCTTCCATAGAGAATTTAGATATCATCTTCTCTATGTAGGAAGTTTAAGAGATCTTCAATCTATTTCTCTCCCTTTCCCGGATGATACACATCTCAAGGATCTTCTGTGTATGGCCAAGATCCTTTATCTCAAACTCCTCACTGAGTTGAGCCTTCAATTTCCTTATCCTCTCCATGCTGCTCCCAACTAGCAAGATGTCATCAATATAGATGAGGATGATCACCAGTTCCTTAACCTTCTGTCCCTTATAGTACAAGCATGAATCATAGTAGCTCCTCATGAAACCTAGGCTGATTACAAAGGAATCAAACCTCTTATTCCATTGCCGAGGTGATTGCTTTAGGCCATAGAGAGATTTCTTCAATTTGCACACCAACTCTCCCTGCCTTCCTTCTTCATAGCCTTCGGGTTGCCTCATGAAAATGGTCTCATCGAGCTCTCCATGTAAGAATGTTGTCTTCACATCCATTTGCTCGATTTTTCAATCAAATTGGCCACCAATGATAGCACTATCCGTATCATCTAGTACTTCACGACTGGTGAGAAGATTTCGGTGAAATCTATGCCTTCTTTTTGTGTGAACCCCTTCACCACCAGCCTAGCTTTATACTGGACTTCATCCCCTGGAGTATTCCCTTCTTTGATCTTGTAGATCCATCTACAATCCACAACTCTCTATTTTTCTGGTTTAGGCACCAACTCCCAAGAGTTGTTCTTCATCAAAGAATCCATTTCTTCCTCCATAGCCAACTACCACTTTGACGAATCCTTACACTCCATGGTATCCATGTAAGTTTCTGGTTCAACCTCTCCTTCTATCCAAGAAGCTGCTACATTAGTATCCGTAAACCCATATCTCAAAGGTGGTCTAACCACCCTCCTTCTCCCGTCCCTTGTGAGCTGGTAGTCATTATGACTTACTGCATCAACCTCTTCTTGAGTTTCTTAAGCTTGGCCTTCATCCAAAGGCTCTACCTGGTCCGAACCCTCTTACATCCTTTACTCTACCTGAACTGAATTCTCCTTGAAGCGATGCTCCACAACTTCCGGACTGGTTTGCTCTCTAGCCCCTGCAGGGTTAGTTTTCTCTAAGTAGGGAAATAACAATTCATTAAAAATAACATCCCTACTTATAATGAATTTCATGCCCTTATTTTCTAAGGACCATAACCTATATCCCTTAACCTCATCATCGTATCCTATAAATACACATTTTCTAGACCTTGGGCTAAGTTTATCCTCCTTTTGATGTGCATATGCAGCACACCCAAAAGTCCTAAGGTTGCTTAATTCAGGGGGTTCCCCACTCCACATCTCCATAGGAGTCTTGAGCTCTAAAGCTCTAGAGGGTGATCTATTTACCAAGTATGCAGCTGTAGCCACAGCTTCTCCCCAAAAATATTTTGGTAAACTGGATCCTATTAACATGCACCTAACCTTTTCCATAAGGGTTCTATTCATCCTCTCAGCAACTCCATTTTGCTGAGTTGTTTTTACAATTGTTCTATGCCTTAGAATGCCATTTAATTCATAGAATTTATCAAAATCTTTATAGCAAAATTCTAAGCCATTATTGGTTCGTAAAGCCTTAACTACCCTACCCGTTTGAGTTTCCAGCAACTTCTTCCACACAACAAATTTATTCAAGGCATCTGATTTATTTCTAAGTAAATAAACCCACTCTTCTTGAATAATCATCAATTAAAGATAGAAAGTAAAAGTTACCTCCCTTTGTTGGTGTTCTTGCTGATCCCTAAAGGTCCGAATGAATGTAGTCAAGAATCCCCTTAGACTTGTGCACTCCGGTGTTGAAGCTGACCCGGTCTTGCTTCCCAAGAATGCAACTCTCACAAAAATCTAGTTTCTCTACTTTGTCTCCTCCAAGTAGACCATCCTTGCTAAGAACTTGCAGGCCCTTTTTGCTCATATGTCCCAAGCAAGTGTGCCAAAGGGCTGCCTTATCCATCTCAGCCATCAAGCTTGCTGCTTGATCATTGATTTCTGTCTCTCCAATCATCTCATAGAGTCCATCATTTCTTGCTGCCTTAATCACTACCAAAGATCCCTTGGCCACCTTGATCTTTCCTCCCTCTACTTTGCATGTATACCCCATGGAATCTAGCAGATCAAATTTCTCTTCAAATCAGGAAGATACCTCACATTTCGCAGCAGTCTTGTGACTCCATCAAACATCCTCAATTGGATGTCTCCAATCCCCCTCATTTGGCAAGAATTTTCATTCCCCAAGAAGACCCTTCCATCATTGATCTCCTTGAAATTCTTGAACCATTCCTTGTGAGGGCACATATGATAAGTGCACCCGGAATCCAGAATCCACTTCTTGCTACCTTGCCTCCTGCTCACATTTGAGCACACAACAAGAACATCATCTTGTTGTTCTCCCTTGGCAACCGAAGCCTCTCCATTGTTAGTATGACTTCTCCTCTCATCCCACATCTTTGCAATCTTTTCTGAAATGGCCCTCTTTGTTCAGTAGAAGCACCTCTTTCCAAATCTTGATTTGGAATGTGCTCTCCCATGGCTTTGCCCTCTACCTCTTGATTTCTCCCAGTAGTTACCATGGTTGCTACTGCCATTCCGAGTTGCTGGCCTTCCTCTTACAAACGGCCCATCTGCACTTGATATCTCCTTCATCTTGGCTTTGAAGTCATGTGCCCTAATGGCATTGATCAAAATCTCCTTGGTTAAAGTATCTCTTCCATACTCAATAGCATTAATCAAATTATCAAAGCAATCAGGAAGAGAGTTTAACAAAATAACAGCCAATTTTTCATCCGGGAATTTAATACTACAACTAGCCAAATCTTGAACTAGTTTGTTAAAGACATCAAGATTATCTTGCAACTCTTTATTAGGATTCATTTTAAAAGCAAAGATTCTTTTAAGAAGATAAATCTTGTTAGGGAGAGTTTTGGTAAGAAACAACTCATCTAATTTCTTCCATATGACAGCAGGATCTTCCGAGTCTCCGCACTCCCTTGTGACACTATCCAATATGTGCAAGAAGATGGTGTTGCATGCCATCTTCTTCATCTCAACCCACTGGTCCTCTGTGATACTTGCTGGAAAAGCATCATCTTCTCCAATAGCCAAGTCCACTTTCTATTGCATAAGAACTGCATTGATCTTCCGCTTCCAAAGGGTAAAATCTCCCTTTCCATCAAACTTCTCAACAACGAAATTTGAAGCCATATTTGCGGACAAGATCCCAGATTTATGCAATACCCACAAATGCTTTCTTCAACCTCAAGAACATGATCAAAGATAGATCTTAACACCATTCTTGAATCACTCTCAAGAACACGATCTGATCTTGATCTTTATTCCGTTCTTGAATCACCCAAAAAGTTGATCTTTGATTCTTGAAGTCTTGACTCCGTTACCTTTTTGTTCTTTCTCCGATACCCAGTTGTGCAAGCTTTGATACCACTGTTGGAAATCACCTTGACAAGATGCCTAGGTGGTGATCTTCCAAACACCCAAGTCTAGAATGACTTATACAGATTTGGAATCGAAAACAGGAATAGAAATCAAAGAAAGAAAGAAGATAAGCGATTTGTTATCGAGGTTCGACAATAGCCTACGTCCCTGTGAGTTCCTCTAAACTCTCTGCACTAAATCAATGGTTCTTTACAATTATAGGAACCCTCTCCGAGAAACCTCAAGTTCTTAAAGAAACCAAGAAGAGAAGAAAGAAGATGATAAGAACTTTTACAATGCTCTCTATCAATTCTATACTACTCTCTCTTCATAACCAACCTCTCTACAATGAGTCCCTCTTGTGTTTTGTGTCTTTGCACTCTCACACAATTCTCTCTTGTATTGTGTTTTTTCACTCTTTACAATTGACCTCAAATTATGTCACAATGTGTTGATAATGAAGCTATGTGACCCTTTATATAGTGCACCAACTTTTTGTCCAATCTTGAGAGTCAATCTTCACCCTTAGATCTTGATGACCACTCAACCATGGCCCTCCATCAATCCTAAATGGTATTGTGTGTTTTAACCTTACATCCACGCACCTAACAAGAGACTTAACTAAGTTGTATGTGTGTGCCTCAGTGTGCCTGGTGCCTAGGCGCTGAACAAAGGGCGGTGAGGCGCTAGGTAAAGCCTCTTTTTACCTCCTTGCTAGGCGGTCCTTGAATAGAGGTGTGCACACACACCCAAAGTGATGCACACACATGTGTGCACTCCTTTAACATGCTGAAATTTATTCTTCCAACCTTGGTTTAGACTTTAACCATGTTTAAACCTTATACAAATACCAACAATGATGCTCCACAGACACTTTGATCCCGTAATGTGCCGAGCTTTCCCCCTGACGCTTGAGAAAATAGTCAGGCCGTGGTATTCCTGTTTGAAACTAGGGGGCATCCGCACATTCAAAGAATTAAGCTATGCCTTTGCCTTATACTTTCTCAGTGACAAAGGCCCCAAGAAGACCTCGGAGTCCCTACTTAACATCGTCTAGTTAAAAGGGGAAAAACTTCGAGCCTACATATCGAGGTTCAACTCCGCGGCTTGGGAGATCCCCGACCTCGACCCCGGTGTCCAAATGTTGGCATTTAAAAATGGGCTAAGGTTTGGGATCTTCAATTTAAAACTACCAAGTGATGCAGAAAGAAAAAGAAGGGGACGCAGAAAAAAATACAAGTTGATGGAAGACGACCAGGCCTTCCGAAGGGAGCGGGAAGGGGATGCAGAAAGAAAAAGAAGGGAGCCTTCCAGTTCGCGTCGAGAACCCATCAAGTGACCTTTCTGTGAGGACAGACCCAGGGTCCTCAGGCCTTTTGGGAACTTCACCCCTTTAGCCCATCTTATTTTCCCTGTGCAGATTCCCTCGAGGCCTGGCCTCCAACTCAGCAACTTATTTTTGGCATTAACAAACTCACAACTCAAATTCTCTTGATCCTATATTTACAATTCTAGACTGAAAGTGCGTAATGTAGCCTACAAGCAGCTTGCAAATAGTAAGGTACAGGTTAATACTTACTCTTATCAACCAAGTAAAATTATGAGAGCAAGGTACATAAAGGCAAACTTCTTACCTTGCCACATACACACCATGACCTTATTTAAGAAGAAATCCAAGAGCACGCACCACAAGATAAGGATCCTAAACAACACATCCGCGCCAATTTATTACATGTGTTGTGCCATTCCCATCCCTAACATATGTTCCCACAAGAAGATCGATTTCACCTCCCTAGCAAACCAGCAGATCAAATTATGAAGGAAAATCATTTTTACAGTTCTTTCTTCTCATTTACAGAAATTATACTATAAACAACAAAACTGACAATAATATTTAAAATGAAAATAACCATAAAAAAAAATATAAACAGAAGTAATAAAGAGTTGAAAACAAAAAAGGGCAATCTATAAGGCACAAATCTATTTGTTCACCTGCCTAAAAATCATCATGTTAAGCTTTCCATCTCTATCATCGTACCTATCTAATGCTTGGCAAGCGTCTTCTATGTCACTGAAGCAAGTAACTACCTCAGCATTCTGTCTGTATGGGCATTTGGGACTTCTCTTGGAGTGATCTCCATCCTTTCCAGTCCGTCGGGTCGGGTAAACTCCTTCAGATACCCTCTGTCGATAAGGGATTCGATCTGTTGCTTGACGGCATGGCACTCCTCGGAGTCATGACCATGGTTCTTGTGGAACCAACATAATTTGTTTGGTTCCCACTGGGTGGAGTCGTTTTGGAGGCCAGTGGAAGATCTCCTTGTCTTGGACCTGTATCAGGATATTTATTCAAGAAGACTGTAGCGATCTTCATTCTGTTATCATGGTGAGGTATTTTGGATAAGCCATCTTGTACCTCGCCAGTGCCATTCCTCTTCTTCTTGCTCCCCCTTCTCTTTCTCTCCGAAAGGCTTGGTCGTCCTCGACAAGCATGTATTCTTTGACACTAGTCAAGATTTCGCGCATATCTTTGGGAGGGTGCCGTATGAGTTTATGGTTAAAGGCTTCGGATCTGAGTCCGTTCTTGAATTCTAGGATCTGCACAGCCGAATCAAGGTCAAGGATCTCCCACGTCGCAACATTGAAGCACGAGATAAACTCTCAGGGTCTTTCTCCTTTTCACTTAATGATGCTGAAGAGGGCTTCAGAGGCTTTCCGAGGAACCTTGTTACTAAGGAAGTGCGCTGCAAAAGCTTGGCTAAGCTCCTTAAAATATCCGATGCTTCCAGGTTTGAGATGTGAATACCAAGTGCTGGCGGATTTTTCAAGGGTTAGGAGGAAGGTTCAGCTTACGACCACGTCTAGGTGATGTTGCAGCATCATGATGGTTTTGTAGAGTTGCAAGTGATCCATAAGGTCAGTGGAGCCATCGTAGACCTTGATAAGCGACATTAGGAAGTTCAGAGGGAGAGGAGCCGTGAGGATCTCTTTGGTAATGGGTGGATCCTGGGTATTCAACTCATCCAAAGCGTTGTTGTTTCTGTCTTTGAAAGCTTAATTTATCTTCTCCTCTATTTCTTCGAACCTTTTGTACAGGTGAATGTTGTTTCTAGAGGGGAAAAAACTCTTGGATTTGGTCATTGGAGACCGTCTAGAAGTGGAGTTATTCTAGGATCTGGTTATACGAGGAGGAGAAGATTCGATAGTAGAGCAGCTACTGGCGGATTTGCTGTGATTGAGTTAATTTTTTCGTTTTAAGTTTTAGCGAGAGGATGGAGGTGAGGGAAGATGAGCTCTTCCTCAAACTTCAATGGCCAAGTCGATAATGAGGCGAGAGAGTTCTAGGAATTGTTCCTAAATCACCAGAACGATAGGATGCAATGGACGAGATGCTCCTTGGTTCTCCTGGGGACCTTTCTCTACCAACTCATGGTGAGGAGGTTGTGGGAACCTGGTCTGCTTGTCGGGAGATCCATGTGGATTTTGACCAGGGGCAGCATGTTCGAAGACAAAGGGGAATCGCGAACCAGACTATTAGCTGTGGGTGCCTGTTCGTGCTGCTGTAGAGCTTGTTCCAGCGACGCCTTTAGTGATGTTTTTGGTGGTATTTTTAGGTGGCATGGCAACATATGAACTTTTATGGTTTTTCTTTTCTTTTTAAAGGAAAGCAAGAGATTGTGGTTTCTCATGGACGACACCAATCTGTTAATGCTGAAAATCTGCTGCTAGATGATAGGGCTCAAACAAATGACGATAATCTAAAGGTTGCCAAAGGGAGAGAGGAGTGTGATTCATCCGGAGACTCTCCGATACCTAAGTTAGCTTTAGGTTATCAAGAGTAAAAAGGGAGAGTCGAGAGAGCAGTGTTGTTTTTGTAGAAAAATGAATATGAATCATGCGTACCTTAAGAGTCTAATATATATCGTCTGTGAAGGAATCCCTTTTGAGTGTCATTGTAATCATTTGTTTTCTAGAAGAGACGGATGCAATCCCTAGAATATCACGTGCATGGGTGCGTGGGAGGACATTTGGCTATAACGGCCTTGTGACGGATTTAATTCTGTGCCTTTTGTCAGATGTCATCATTCAGTTGCGTGATTCTTTGACGACCTCCCCGTCCTTATCATCTGCCACGTGTATCGGTGCTATTGGAGTGTAAATTTTCCCTACATCACCGGTAAAAAGAAGCTTAAATACATTTGGATCATGTTGTATCCTAAATGAAAATGGTAAAATTTGGTTTATGGTTCAAAAAAATATTTTATAACACTAAATTAATTTTGATCCAAACGATACATTCCATAATCTAAATGAAAATACAAAACTACAGAAAAACCTCTTAATTAAACCTAAGTACAATATCATGAATAGTACCCACTATAGCGGCTAAGGTTGTGCATTCGATCACTTTGATTGTGCGATGTAGTTTTGAAATAACAGAAAATTTCTTGTTATATAATATTTGTTGGAGCACCATGTGCAGTGGCTGAAGCAGCTCCTCATGTTAGGTGTGGTGAGCCTGATGGCTTGTGGTGAAAACAAGTAATGAAAGAGTGAATAGTCTCGGGGAGCGGTTAGGATTTTAGGGGTTATTTAGGCTTAATAAGTAAGAATCTGTGTGAGTGGTCTCATGGTAAATCTTTATACCAACCATTTTAGTTTTGACGCATATATAATTAGTATAGTAACATAAAATAAATTATAAATATTTTTTGATAAGTACATTAATAATATATATGGGAGAAAATGTAAGGTTTCTCCTAACCACAAAAAAGAAAAAAGAATAGAAACATTAGCTCGAAGAAAGTAACTTATCCAATCAACAATGAACCATTTCAGTATCCAGAGAGGTGAAAGTACTGCAAGTCTAGCAAGCGCAATTTGACACCAATAACATAAAAAATATATATATAATGGTTATTGATGCAGGACAGGTGGACAGAGCAGAACATATGGCCCTGGACTACCTAGAATGGTTGGATCGCTCCAAATCTATGGGTGCGGTTTATATCGTTTTGTGTGTCACGGGCTCGGATCAGGCCCCGGAGACCTTAGTCTGATCCGAAACGGGCCCCCGATCAAAACTTAGGACTTTGTATTAAGCATCGCTATTTTTTTGCTAAAAAACGACGTTTAGGCCTTCAATTTTGCAGTTTTCAGTTTTATGAAACTTTCCATTTGCAATTTCCTTTTGTATTCAATTCAGAATTGACTACCGTTAATTCTGCCCTAATCAGAATGCTTAAATTTAGTATTTTCCTTAGTTTTCCCCAAGTTTATGTTTTCAGGGATTTTTGCCTTTTTTAGCTTTGGCCTTATAAATAAGGAGGCCACGTACGGAAAAGAGAGATTATATTTTTTTAATAAAATTAGGGTTTCTTTTCTCTTCGTGAGAGTTTATTATATTGAGGGTTAAAGACATAGTTCTTCTTCCTAGTTCTTTCTTCCGCTTGCGTTTTATGTCAGTTGGTATCAGAGCCAGGTTCTACCCTGGTCTAATGGCAGGTGATGGAAACGAAAGCAACCACCTTGGCGACGTTGATTGTGGGGTGCAGGTCCTATGGGTAGACATAGATAATCACAGTCAGCAGTTTGATGATCACAATCAGTGGTTTGATCATATTGAATACATGTTGCAGGAGATACAACAAACTGTGGCAGGTCTGAGAATCAATGGCAACAGGGATGAAGAACGCAATCCGGATCGTGTCGGAGGCCTTACTCGCGACCAACCGGTTGCTGGGCGTGTTCCTTCTCAGTAGCGTAGGCCCCAAGCCTATGCTGCTTTATCTAGTGATGATGAGTTCGAAGTGCTCAACGCCAAGAACGATGATGATGATGGGCGTGGTCGTAATCAGAATCTTCTTGGTCAGAACCGTTTCAACCAGAACTGATACGAACAGAACAATCATGATTTTCGGGTCAAGGTAGATCTGTCGTGTTTCAATGGCCACCTCCATGTGGAAAACATCATTGATTGGCTTTTCGAAGTGGAAACTTCCTTTGAATATATATAAATCCCAAGAGATAGGCAGGTGAAGCTTATAGCCTATAAACTGAAGGGTGGAGCCTCTGCGTGGTGGGAGTAGACGCAGAATAACCGCAGGCGACAGGGTAAGTAGCCTGTTCGTTCCTGGTCCAAGATGAAACAATTGTTGCGAGCGAGGTTCCTTCCTCCTGACTACAAACAGATATTGTACCAGCAACATCAAAATTGCAAACAAAGAGTGCGCACCATCAGCGATTATACGGAGGAGTTTTATAGGTTGAACTCGCACAATGACCTGCAGGAAATAGAGGGATAGCAAGTGGCTAGGTATATCGGAGGGTTGCGACTGGCCATTCAAGAACAAGTATCCCTCCATACTGTGTGGTCCCTATCCGAGGCGGTCAACCTAGCCATGAAAGTGGAGTCACAACAATCCAGGCACCCATCACGTCCCCAACCATATCGATCGCCACCATCACAGGGTTCAGTGCTGCAGACTTCACCATAACCTTCAACTAGCAGAGTCGTGGATGCCGGCACTACTAACCCCACCAAGCTAGCAGCCCCCCCAACCAGTGCCCCAACACAAAATAGAGGAGTGCCCAGCAATCCCTATGCCCGTCCCATTCCAGGAAAGTGTTACCGATGTAGTCAACCTGGACATTGTTCCAACGAATGTCCCAATCGTCGGCAGGTTAACATGGTTGAAACAGCAGAGGGGGAGGAGAATCCTTTTGGCACAGATGAAGATTATTCTGGGGAGGTTGATGATTACGCTAGTGGTGAAGTAGCAGGTGCAGATGAGGGTGTATATTTTAACTGTGTGGTTCAG
Source organism: Bretschneidera sinensis (assembly GCA_023935145.1). Classification (NCBI taxonomy): domain Eukaryota; kingdom Viridiplantae; phylum Streptophyta; class Magnoliopsida; order Brassicales; family Akaniaceae; genus Bretschneidera; species Bretschneidera sinensis. The sequence goes on from CM043702.1 coordinate 88,685,053, forward strand.
CGCCTGTTACTTACGCCAAGACAGCAAGATGACAACCAACGACATTGTATTTTCAAGACGCGGTGCTCTATCAACCAGAGAGTGTGCAAGGTGATTATTGACAGTGGCAGCAGTGAGAATATCGTATCGAAGGCCCTTGTCATAGCATTAAACCTGAAAATAGAAAAACATCCCTCTCCATACAAGATTGGCTGGATCAAGAAGGGCACTGAAACTCAGGTAACTGATATCTGTCGTGTCCCCTTTTCCATTGAAAAATATTATAAGGATGAGATTTTGTGTGATTTTGTTGATATAGATGCGTGTCATGTGTTATTGGGGAGGCCATGGCAGTTTGATGTAGATGCTATGCATAAGGGTCGAGATAGTACCTATGTTTTCTGGTGGTTTGACAAGAAAATTGTGCTAGTTCCTGCAAGTGGGCATGAGCCAGCTGTCGAAACCTCGAAGGCAGAGGGAAAGACCTTTCTTGCAGTCCCTGAAAAGGAGTTCGTTGAGGATGTGAAAGCGGCAGGAGAGTTCTTCGCGTTGGTGGTAAAGGGGAAACCACCGGCCGAGCATGAACAGATTCTTGAGGAGTTAAAACCATTGATGGCTGAATTTCAATATATCATGCCAGCGGAATTGCCTGAGGGTTTGCCTCCTATGAGGGATATTCAACACCATATTGACTTAGTTCCTGGGGCTAGTTTGCCGAATCTGCCACACTACCGGATGAGTCCTCAAGAACATGAAATTCTACAAAATCAGGTTGAGGAGTTGATTAAAAAGGGTCTGATCAGAGAGAGTCTGAGTCCCTGCATCGTACGTGTTTTATTGACACCGAAGAAGGATGGAAGCTGGCGCATGTACGTTGACAGTCGCGCCATAAATAAGATAACAGTCAAGTACCGCTTTCCCATTCCATGACTGAGTGATATGCTTGACATGTTAGAGGGTGCCAAGATCTTCTCAAAGCTATATTTACGTAGTGGCTACTATCAGATTCGGGTCCGACCAGAGGATGAATGGAAAACAGCTTTTAAGACCAAAGAGGGACTTTATGAGTGGATGGTGATGCCATTCGGTTTATCAAATGCTCCCAGCACCTTCATGTGTATAATGAACCAGGTTTTAAAACCCTTCATTGGTAAATTTGTGGTTGTTTATTTTGACGATATCTTGGTCTATAGGGATGAGGTGGAGCACTTGGACCACTCGCGGGAAGTGTTGCTGGTTTTACGCACAAATAAACTTTATGTAAACCTGAAGAAGTGCAGTTTCCTCACTGCCAAGCTGCTGTTTTTGGGATTTATCATGGGTGCAGATAGTATTCAGGTTGATGAAGAGAAGGTACGCACAATTCGGGAGTGGCCAACCCCAACAACAGTGCACCATGTTCGCAGTTTTCATGGACTGGCCACTTTCTACCGCAGGTTTATTCGGCACTTCAGCAGTATAGTAGCACCAATCACAGAGTGCATGAAAAAGGGATAATTCCAGTAGGGGAACGCACAAGATATAGCCTTTGCTGCTTAACTCATCTAACTAATTAAAATTAATCCTCTCTGTTTGTTAGCGAAATCTCCAATTTATCCAAAATCCTATTTCGATAGTCAATTGGAAATATTCTTGTTCATCATTCTACACAATAGTATGCAAATTAATAAAACAAGAAAGCATTAAGACCAGTGATTTTTTTTAGACTACACAAGTTCATATAAGTCTTTCGATTCCTATATTTACCTATGCTGAAATGTTCAAGTTCTATCCTGTAATTCCTTCTTTCGACAGCAAATCACAAGATCAAGATCATCTAATTAATGGCCAGTCAATTAGAAGCAATACGTTCAAAATAAATTAGCCAAACATAAAAGATAATTACTGCAAATCAGCATAGAAAAGCAAGCATAGTTTGAAATTAAATTACATCGTTTTCCTAGAATAAAGAAAGTTTAGTTCATGCTGAAAATTAAATTTAATAGCAACAAATTCACCATAATTTCGTAAACCAGTGTGCGTTCAGCTGATGTAGAGGGTTGTTGTGCGATCAGCGCTGGATACCGAGTAGGGGGGCGAGGTAGGTGTCAGCTGTGAGGAAGCGGCTGTTGGAAGCGACAGCTGCTGGTGCCGAATTAGAAAACTGTTGTTGTGGATGAGGAGGACTAGTGGTTGCGGGCTGCTGCTGCTGGATGAGGAGGAGAGGGCTGTCGGTTATCTCTTTAGGGATGTGTCTCTAGGGCTGCAGGCTGTCTCCTTTAATTAGGGTTTCTCCCTTTCCTTTATATAGGCTTCCAAGTCTTCAATTAAAATTTCCTTTTTGGTAGGCTCCAAAGTCTTCACTCAAAATTCCCTTTTTTATAGGTTTCAAAGTCTTCAATTACAATTTCTTTTTTATAGGCTCCAAATTCTTCAATTAAAATTTCCTTTTTTAAACAAGAGAAAGAGTCCCTTGACGATAGGACACTAAAATTTGGATCTTTCCCTTCTTCTAAACCTAAAATAAATTAAATGACAACAATGAAGCCTAAAACCAACAAAAATTAATAAAATTAGATTAAAGTTAAAAGTTAAGACGTGATAAAAATAGAAGATTATGCACGACATTAAACACCCCCAAACTTAAAACTTTATTTGTCCTCAAATAAAAATAAAATGAACTCATAGAAAAATCTCATCACTCACCAAGCCATGATCTAAATTTAGATTTCATTACTACCATCTCTTTTAATATCAAGAATAGCAGGAAAATCAATCAAAAATTTAGCAATTTGTCAAGCAAGAGTTAAGAGACTACTTCAACCTAAAGCTAAGTCCTTGAGTGTGTGTGTGATATAGTCAATTTAACTCCAAATCACCTGCAAACTCAGATAAAAGTAGAACAACTGAAACCAGAGGAATTCTCTCAAAACTTAACTCCATATGTCCAATTTTCAGAAACCCTCTCCACTAATGTAGTCAACACCAAAATCAGAGATCAAAAGGTCTTTAATCAGGTTGTAATGACAAGCCACAAGATAAGGGCTAAGAAAGAAATGGATAAGGAAAATTAAAGTAAACTCAAAAAATACTTGGTTGAAAGAACAATAAAAGAGATATCCACAGGTCTCAAACCATAACTGTTTCTCGACTGCATGCTCATACTGGTGACATTATTGTTGTTGTGCTTAATGAAGCAATACCAAGTACACTTTTAACAAAATCTGAAGTGATCCGCGCTCCATTCATTGAGTTTTCTCTATTTTATGCTTCCTTCTGTGATGGATAAATCACCTCTGGACAAAAAACAAAGCCATCAAAAATACTTCTTTTCTTTTCTTTTTTTATACACTTAGATCAAACAGAGCATAATTTCCTTTGAACTAACTTTCTCTTTAAATGTAGATTCCCACCAAAGTATTTTCTCAAACTGTAAAAGGTAAATTCATGGTTTTTCAGGCTTAGAATGAGAATGGTTAATGTAGCTAAAAGAATAAATAAAAGCTTAAATAAAGTAAGGCTCGAGGGGGGTTGACTATGGAAGTACACCATGCAATGATGGTATGATAACTAGGACGGCTAGGAAAGCTTTTTGGTTATGACAAAAAATGCCTAGATCATTTCTCAAATATTTGGCATCAACTAGGTTTCGCTTCAAGGGTCCATTAACGGATTCTAGAGTAAAGCAAGATTGAACTCCCCTGACCCAGTTGATTCTACCCATTCTCTTTGTTAGCAAAATGGAAATAAAGAAAAAAAAACCGACTATGTACTCAATTATGTTCAAGGACAAAGATTTAAATCAAAGTATCCACAAAACTCAGTCTGACATAAAAGAAATTTTAAAAAATTTCTTAGTCCTATCCTCAATCACAAATTTCATATTCATAGAGAATTCAATCATACTCAAATGCATGTTTGGTAAGAAAATTCAAAAACTCAAGACTTATAAAACCACAAGTAAAGTAAAATAACCAGCAATCAAGATGAAAAAACTGACTATAGAAGTTTACATCCCCACACTTAAACTCAACAATGTCCTCATTGTGATTCAAATAAGAGAAATATCGAAGAAATGAAAGGAACTTCCCTGGTTTCATGGTGAATCCGTCATAGTTTGCAATTTTTAGTTCTTTATTCTTGCTAATAAACCTGGATCAAAATCCAAATTATTCAGAATAAAAACAAAAATAAAATAGGAAAAGAAAGTTCTATAGGCTGCCTTGCAAAAGTGCTTGTTTTTAAATCTACAGCTAAACTTTTCAATTTTCGTCAATTAGGGTCTCCAAGAGGAATAAGTGCATAGTTCCTCTCAACTTGTTCCCCATAATAGTGCTTCAATCTCTAACCATTAAATCTTAATATATTATATGTCTTGTCCTTCAAGTCTATTGCTCCAAAAAAGGAAACACCGTCTATTGTATAAGGACATGTCCATCTTGATTTTAACTTTCCCGGGGAGAGTTTGAGTCGTGCATTAAAGAGTAAAACATGCTGTCAGGGGGCAAACTATAATATCCGTATTCGTAAAGAAATGGTAAAGAAGTAATTTAATAAATACGACATGAAATTAAAATAATACATACATGCGAAAGATTTAATCTTTATAAAACAATTCTAAGAAAACAGCTTGCAACACCTGGACTCCAAGTGTTGCTTCACCAAATTGAGATTGTTACATGTTATGCAGCTATTGAAATGGAAACGGTGTAAAGCGGTGCGGTTCCGCGTAATTTCATTATTTATATTGAATTGTTTTATTAGTTTACCAAATCCTGTTTGGTTTTCTCCAATCTCAAGTCTAAATTATTCTATTTCTTTAAACATTTGGAAACCGAAAGAAATGTTGAAAGAGTAAAATTTTGAAGGAGTTTACGGGCAAATTTCATAGAGAATCACTGGAAGCTCTAAGAAAAATAGAAGGTAATAACGTGAAGTTTAAATTCCCGAAATTCAAAGTGGGAATTTTCAAAGGGTGTGAATTATGGAAGAATTGAAAAATAAATTAGAATTTAATATGAATATTATGTCAGGTGTTGACGATCAGCAACCGGAGGAAATTGCTGAGAGGAGCAGAAAAGGCAAGGAGTTGATCCACGGGTAGCTTTAAGTGCTACGTGGTGAGTTAGATTTACTTTAAGTAATCAAGATAAATATGAAATATATAGTGATAATATTTGAATAACTTATTAACCTATGATTTGATAATAGATGAAAGTTGTTTGATGGTTATGATAAGTATAACTGATATGTAGAAAGTTATTGTATGAGAAGTAATATTATTGAGATAATGAGTCGATTAACTAACGAAGGGGTTAAATGAAATTCTTGATGAGTTATGGTTGATAAATTGATGCGATATATGAGAAGAAAAATTAGTTAAACTGATCAAATAGTAATTTGAGAAAAGACAGGATAGCTAAATTTAATGTCTGAATACATGTTTGTTGTTATATTACTATTCATATGCATATTTCATATCATTGTTCATATGCATATGCATGAAATAAAAGAACCGAGAGAGGGCGGATCTAAATGAAAAACCGTGACAGCTGGTATATACTGGAAATAAATGAAAACTGTGACAGCCGGTATATGCTGGAAATAAAAGAACCGAGAGGGGGCCGGACTAAACAAAACAAAAGAACCGGGAGGGGGCTGGTCTAAGATAAAAATATGTCTTACATGTGAGAAGATGTTCCCTAATAATAATTCATGCATTGCATCTATTTTAAATATTGATTATATTACTGAAATGCTGAAGTGTTGTTTGTTATTTTAAATTTATAGATGAATGAGTCTCACAGAGAGACAGTTATGGTGAGAAAGAAACATAGAAGTATGATATGATAAGAACTATCTAAATAGTAGACTATATGCTGTGAACCTCATAACGAGGTAATTATGAGATAATTGATGGTCTTAAGGTGAGCAAATATATAAGAAGAAAAGATTGATAGAGAATGAGACTTATGATATGTGTAGTGATAATAGAATGCTATTATCAAGTTGTATGAGATATAAATGATTAAATATTAAAAGACCATTTATGTAAATTGAAAAATTCTATCAAATTTAATTCACAAAGCTTGTGAAGCTCATCCATCAATGTTAAATGATTTTAGGTAACAGGCAGGACAGATAGTTAGTGAGCTGAGATTCAAATGGATTTATTATCTATAAGCCACGTGGTCCACATCCTCAGACTAATGAGAAAAAAAGTATTTATAAATATTCATGCATATTATGTTGTATGCAATGTTTAAGTTGAGATCTGAATGATGTATCTCCCTTGTTAAAAGTTGAGGATTGATGTAAATAATTGCAGTTGATAAATTTTTATTGTTGCATATGTGTGTCGTGCTGGGATTTTCAAAATGTGATGACACTGTCTCGGGGTTGGCCAACCCGGGATGGGTCATTACACAAACTCACGCCTAAGAATATGTTTGTCATGCCACTTTTTCGTCTGTTCTTTGTAGATCTTCGCATTTTCATAAGCGTCGTTCCGGAACTTATCCATCTCATTCAAGTGTAAAAGTCGCTTTTCACTTGCTGCTTTTAAATCAAAATTAAA